>CM076687.1:11107269-11377269 GCA_038501925.1 Xenopus petersii | reverse complement strand
TCATGGGCTAAAACCATTTATGTATCTTAAATACCATGCCTAATAGAGACATTATTTATGTTTCTTAAATATCCTACCCAATGGAAACCTGATTGCGCATCTCTTTTTTTTTTTTTTTTAAAAACCTTACTGCTTGACTTTGTATAATATGATAATTTGCTTCTGTATTCTCTTATCATTATACTTTATTATGGATAAAGTTCCAAATGATGTAATTTGTTGAGTTATGATTTGAGGTTAGTTAATGTATACATGTTCCTGATTGGTCACAACCCCTTTTCTAAGGAGTATAAAGGGAAGTGCCCACCAGCCTATGAGGAAGTGCCCTAGTAGGCACCAAACGCTGCTTTTGCTCCCATGTCCCAATTAAAAATGGACTTTTAAAGCTTATTTGTTATTTTTGGGGACACTCACATCCTTCTTGATTCAATTAGTGACCTTATGAAAAATGTGATTTGTTTATTGTAAAAATGACTAAAAACTTCCAAAGCTGGTGAGGTCCTGTAGAAGTCAATGGGAGCTGTCCATAGCTCCAAGTTTTAGGTTTTTTTTCCTTCGTAGTCACACAAAAATGCTTGCAAAAATTAGCATTTCAGATTAATTTCATTTTTATTCAATTGTCCTTTTTACATTGTGACTTTTTAATAAATAAGAAGGCATTTGTGTTTTTTTAAAATGTGAGTTTAGCAGAGGCTGAAAAAACCTCTCTAAAATTAAAGAAATACATTTTTGATAAATAAGCCTCTTGTTGTTAGTCTAGTACCACAGGGGGTCTGTGTCCTGTCCTTGGTTCTTTGCTTTTTAAACTTGATTATTAATGACCTGAAGGCGGGCATTAAAAGTACAGTTTCTATATTTGCTGATGATATTAAACCGTGAAATCATTTTTTATCATCCATATGAATGGATACATTTTCTCAATATTTCTTTTTCCATAAAGATCTTTTCTGTCAAGCCATTTTTTTGCTGTAGCCCTTTAGTAGGTGCAAGTCCGCTTGTGAATGCACTTATTGTCCAAAGTGATTCTTGGGTGCATGGACCTTGCACTGCTCTTACTGATAGGAGACTGCCATACATTGTCGATTTAATATTTAGACACTTTTCAAGCTAAGGTGACGTTGAGGCAACTTTTATTTTGAGCATGCGCTCTGAACAAATTAATGGTAAAGCTAGAGATGAGAATCGAACCCACGCATGTAGAGCACAATGGATTAGCTGTCCATCATCTTAACCACTCGGCCACCTCATCGTTGGTTGGGTGGAGGACAGGTGTGCTCCAAGCAACCTCACTCAAGTGAGGTTGCTTGGCCCGCAGAACGCACATATGAAACCTTTTCAGCCATCAAGCTTGTACATTTCTCTACTTTCCAGTGGCAAAAATGCAGCAGTGATAGCTTCTGAAATAGAATCTCCCGCTAACTTGATCTATTCCAGAGATTTAAGTGTATCTTCTTTACTTGTGACGTTCTTAAGGGATTCATAAACAGTTTGGAAACCGGGCCTGAGATGCACAGTAGGAAGCTTGTGGCTTCATTATGGAATGAAGCCATGAAGGCCATTACACTTATGGGTCCCTACACAAACACCAGCATTATCTTAGCACTCCATGGACCCCTAGGTCCTCCCTCCTGATGTGTATTGCACTGCTGGGAGTATCATCAGACAAGGAGGGGCAAGCAAATATACCATCAGAACAACATTCTTTGGGGCAAGGATAACTGACATGACTCCCACTTCATTCAAGTTTTCTTTATTAGAATTCAATAAAGGGACAGTATATCCCTATAAATACCTTTGATAAATAAAAAGAGCGCAATTAGTAGAACTTGCCTTGAAAATGCATTCTTTTTCGTCTTTTAATTTTTAAAAAAAATCCCAAATTCTTAATTTCCTGGTACTAATTGGAACAAACCCCCCACCCCACCCTCTCCCAAAAAGGTCAATTTGTTCAGAGCTCTTTACCTGCCTGTGAGCAAACAAAAGCCTCCCTTTGAGCCTGTAACTTTTTTTTAAACAAAATCAGCCTTGCCTCTGCTCGTAAGAACCAGGAAGTGCTAAGGAGAAAACTATTTTTATTTTCTTCTTTACTACCAGAAATAGCCACAAAAAAAAATAGGCATTTCTTAATTAAAACTGTAGGCAATAAGTATGTTTGTCTCAAGGCCCACTCACTGAACATTTGTTAGAAAGGGCTCCCTAATCATTTAAACAGCTGTAAAGAGTTTCCTGGCTAGCTCAGTCGGTAGAGCATGAGATTCTTAATCTCAGGGTTGTGGGTTCAAGCCCCATGTTGTATTGCAAACAAGCGCACGTAACTAAGGTACCAGGTTGCCATGCACAGGTCCTGCATGCCATCCAGCACACTGGGCATTGTCTTTTGAAACACTTTTTTTAAAACCATACTGCGTTCCTACCTTTTACAAACAAACACCGCTAACTGCTAACAAACACCAATAACTCATACCAATTGCATCCAGGTATTATTATAAACAATACCATGCTACTCTTACCCATTTGGACAGTATTTTGGGGTGTGAGATGGAGAGGACCAGGTAAGGACCTATGATTCAACCAGTTCTTTCCCCACGCCAGCCAAACCAATCAGTTTTAAACCCTCACTGGATACTGGATAGAAACGTTGACAATTATGCAAGCTTACATGACACAGAGGGCTGAAGTCAGTGGATAAAAGTGAATTAAGCTCAATGAAGGCTCAGCTATGCAAAAGTTGTCATGTGCAAAATGAAGAAGAAACTCTTTAGAATAGGAAGATTCCAAAATGTCTGTGTAGTCATAAACGATCATAAGTTGAAGTTGATTGACCTCAGTTACATCGATGGCTAAAGTCAGCCTCCCTGGTGGTCTAGTGGTTAGGATTTGGTGCTCTCATCACTGTGGCTCAGGTTTGATTCTGAGTCAAGGAAGGTTGGCTTTTCTGGGTCAGGAGGGTTTTAACGCTGGCCTCAAGTGCTATTCATGTTTATATGGAAACCAGAGATTAGGCAGTTTCTGTAGTGTAGTGGTTATCATGTTTGCCTAACACGCGAAAGGTCCCAGGTTCAAAACCTGGCAGAAACACTCTCTTGGTGCTTTTTTGAACTCTATCGCAATCAGGAGCAAATCTATAACAAGCTGCATGCAATTCAGGAGAAGATGCCTTGTAATTATAGAAGATTTGGGGTATGAAGAAATATATAAGCAACCTAACAATACTCACTGTGGTCCATAGCAAATGTAAGAAATGAGCACAGGTACTAAAAAAAACACTAAAATCCACATTTTTCTCATTATCTCAATAAAAAAAGCCTGACCAAATTCCCATCTATGATGCACCTTATTTATCATAAAAAAACTTGATAAACACTGTTCAGAAAAAAACTCACAAAATTAATTTTTGCTAAAAAAAAACCCTAATTCTTCTTGTTTTGTGCTTGAAACACTCACATTTTTTGTGATATTGCTAACAACCCACAAATTTTTCATATTTTTGAACAAAACTCAGAGTAGACCATAAATGGGACCTTTGCCATTGACTTCTACAGGACCTCGACAGGTTGAAGATGCAGTATATTCATTAGCAGCTTCGGGGTATAATAAATATCTAAATATTTTTTAAATTTTTTTCCACTAAAAATTCCAGCCTTCTAGTTACAAATTTGAATTCAAACTTTACTAAATAACCCCCTGAATATACCCAATAAGCTGGTGCTGCTTTCAATAAGGATTAATTATATCTTAGTTGGGATCAAGTACAAGTTACTGTTTTATTATTACAGAGAAAAAGGAAATCATTTCTAAAAATTGGATTATTTGGATAAAATGAAGTCTATGGGAGACAGGTTTTCTGTAGTTCGGAGCTTCCAGATAATGGAGCCCATTCCTGTACTACTTAAAGCTACACAATGAAAATTATGGCAGTATCACTTGAAATAGACATTTTTAACATACTTATTTCAATACTAACTTTTCTATTAACTTAAAGCCCTTGCTTGCTTTGCTCTCTCACTTCTTGTCTATTAGGGGAATATAGGATTCTGCCTATGATTAAGTGCTGGGTAAGCATGAAATGCGTCAGGCGTTAGAGGGTATACTCTTCATGTCTTTTAAATTATTGATGTAAATAAAGTATATTTTTTTACTTATTTGCATGCCTGGGAGAAATTTTTGAGTTTATAGTTTTACCTCTGTTTGGTCACTAGAGGTCTCCGGTATGCACATTAATAGTACTTATTGATACTGCTCCCAATTTAAATCTAGTAGTTTATTAGGGGAATATACAAATATCTTTCTCTATCTATATCTAATGAATAATAAAGGAGGTAGGGTGTAGGGGACACACCCTGCAAAAGCGTATTATTTATTTATTTATTATGTTGTATTTTAGTCCTTCCTGCATCACTTGGGGGGTTATTTATCAAAGTCCAAATTTATCTCAATATTTTCTGAAAAAAACTCCAACCAAATCCACATAGGTTTTTTGGGCTTATTTATTAATACACTTTCCCGAAAATTTTGTATTTAGGAATAAATCCGAAAAAACGTGAAAAATCTGATTTTCATAATTTTTTTGGATTTTTTAATAAGATTTTCAAGATTTTTTTGGATTTTTCACTTGAAAACTCTGAATTTTGCCCGAAAATTTGGAGGTATTGCCAAAAACCCAGCACACCTTAAAAAGTCATTGGAACTTCTCCAGATGCAGATTCTGACTTTTCCCATCCTCGGGGTTTAACCAATTCTGAAAAATTCTTTTAAAAGTACAATTTTATTAAAAAAAATTGAAATATTTTCGTGATTTTTGCATTCAGAGTTTAGTAAATAACCCCCTAAGTATCACTGTGGTATACAGTAAAAGGAAAAATGGCAAGAATTGAAATGGTGCCAAACACATAAAAACCTATGAGGAACAAAGATGCCAGACGTCTTCTTCCAAGGTCCATCTGTTACCCTTCCATTATTTCCTTGTAAATGCTGTGAGTGCTGTTTTTCTTTTTGGTAATTCTAGTTATATTTGGTATTAGCTCCCAGGGTTTATACTTAATGTCCCTTATGGTGTGCACCTTACAATATAAATATATACAGTTCAGTCCAACAATGAACAATAGTGTTGTGTCACAGTACAATTTTCAGAGGCAGATTGCATCATCATGTAATTCTTTCGGTGCTAATCTGCTGTGCCTGTTGACACAAATGAAAAATGAAAATGGGGACATTTTGGGCTAATTCCAATAAATACCATAAATCTGCATTTTCTAATGAATAAAACAGGAAGACAAACAGCAACTTCTCATTTTTTTAAGGAGGTAAAACAATAGTTAGAATGTGCCAGCAGACAACATGACAGCCCTCGTACTGATGTCTTTACTCTGTAAGTACCATTCATAGTTTCCTGCACTTTCACTGATTTACTCTATTTGAGCAAAAAGAAAAAATCTAAAGCAGGTTTTTCTTAACTGTGATGAAATATATAGTAGATAGGATTATGGAGCAGGAGTTTTTACTGGGCAAGTTGCTTAATGAGAAAGGAAACCATAAATAGATGTATAATTAGTTTCTTGCCCTGTTTATGGGACAGGAGAAAGCAAAAAGCCTCTCAACTTACAGGCTCCAAGCTCATAAATCTTACAATTTGGACCAAATTTGACTTCATTAGAATAACTTATCTCATCCTTTAGTTCCAAATTTCCCTATAGACTTCCATTCCATTTTTATGAGATTAAAAATGAATTAAGCTTTTCCATAAGACTTGAATACTGTCCCAAGATTTAAATTCTATTTAGATAAAGTGTAAGGGCGTAGTGGGGGTACACTAGAAGATATTTGCAGCTGAAGATCCCAGGGCATATATTGTTAAAGTCCGTTAATTCTGGTTGTTCTTCTTTAATTATCTGAACGTAAAATTCAAAAAAGTTTGAAGTATCAGGTGTCAAATCTGAAAAATCTAAATTTTCAGCAGAAAAAACGGAAAAATTCATACGATTCAGATTTTTTCACAATTCACAATTTTATCAAGTTTTTGCTGAAAAATTTATTGATAAATAGGGGGGGGGAAGTCCGTCCAGATTTTGATCAATAACCACCTAAATGTACACAAGTTTTCAAAACTGATTTAATTCAACATTTACAGCTGAGAATTCTGTTAAAAAAAGACAGGGGCACCATGTTCATTTCAAAGAAATTCAAGTCTACGAGGGACTCTCTGAATTGATAGATTTCATTTTCCATGTTAATATGACTCAGTAACAGTGTGAAAAATTATTTGCATATATAAACTACTAATTACATTTTTTTTTACAATAGAGCATTAATTCTTGTAAAAAAAGGTAAAGAAAAGGGTTTGTAAAAACAAATCTTTTAAATATAAAATGATGTAGCCAAGTCTAATTAGTAAGCTCCATAAACGTGAATTCATTGAAGGATACAGTATGTTCATCTAAGAGTTAATATTTTAGTTTGTTCACTCTAAAAAATAGCTTTTTTTATTTTTCTCAATCTAAGAACATATCATTTTGCAATTGCATTTTCAAATTCTGTTTTCAACCATTAAAGGAGAAGGAAAGCTCCAAGACAGTTTATTGCCAACAGATTAGCAATAATAGTGCAAGCTAGAATGCTATATTTATTCCGCAGAATGCTTTACCATACCTGAGTAAACAGCTCATGACACTGTCTCTGTTTGTTAAGGATAGAAGCTGCCATATAAGCTTGGTGTGACATCACTTCCTGCCCGAGTCTCTCCCTGCTCACTAACAGCTCTTAGCTCAGATTACAGCAGGGATGGGAGGAGGGAGGGGGAGAGGAACAAACTGAGCATGCTCAAGGCCATGCCCTGGAGGTTTAAGCTGAAAACAGGAAGTCTGATACAGAAGCCCATGTGTATACAATAGAAGGAAAGAAATGCTGTGTTTCTTTTGACAGAGGACTCAAAGCAGCATTACTTTGAGGGTTTACTGGTGTATTTATATAGACCTTTCTGATAAAGCTTACTTAATTTTAGCCTTTCCTTCTCCTTTAAACATATTGATTTAATGTAGAGTGGAAAATTGCTTAGAATTATATCCCTTTTTTTATGCAAAAAAAAGTCCCCAATATATTTAACAATATTTTTTTTTTTTACAAATAGATGTATTTGTATCCCCTTCTTATATTATATTTTTTCTCTGCTGTATGGAGAGTTTAAGGGGTCCATTTACTTAGCTACTTCGACCATCGAATGGGCTACTTCAACCTTCGACTACAACTTCGACTTTGAATCGAACGAATCGAACTAAAAATCGTTCGACTATTCAACCATTCGATATTCGAAGTGCTGTCTCTTTAAAAAAAAAACTTTGACCCCCTACTTCGCCACCTAAAACCTACCGAAGGCACTGTTAGCCTATGGGAAAGGTCCCCATAGGCTTTGCAATCTTATTTTGGTCAAAGAAAAATCGTTCAATCGATGGATTAAAATCCTTCGATTCGAAGGATTCGAATTGCGGTAAATCCGGTAAATCCTTCGACTTCAATATTCGAAGTCGAAGGATTTAACTTCGACAGTCGAAAATCGAGGGTTAATTAACCCTCAGTATTTGACCATAAGTAAATTTGCCCCTAAGTATAGTCTCTTATCATTTTTTACCCGTATAAGGGGATGATTTTCCAGATTGTATTTTGCTGATAATTTTGTCATTCCAAGCAGACACACTTCTTTGCCCCCTACTCCCTCAGCATGAAGCATACACAATGGTCCATGTCAAAGTTTGCTATTTTCGAAACCTTATTGCCTAATTGTCCCTTTCTTCATTTCTTCTGCGTGGCCCACAGGTTTGTAGTTCTTTTAGCTTCCCTTAGCTTCTTGAATATACAGTTTAGCAACTAAGAATTCATTTAGAGCGGCTACATCTTGTAGGCTAATGACTACTGACTTATGTGTCCTCTTTTGATCTTGTTTTTTCCACCCCTGAAACCTATGTCTGTTCATTTATTTGGTGGCTAATAATTAATTCTAATGAATTGAATGGCATCTTTTTTTTTTTTTATATCAGATTTATCTTGTTAATTTCGTTCTTTGTATTACTATTGTTCATGAAATTGGTAACCTCATTCTAAACCAGGAACCCATTGTATTTTTAGAAAAATCACAGTATTTGTTTATCTCAATTTTATATGTATTTAATATATGAATACTCTTTTTCTGCATGAAAGTTCCCCTAGTTTATCAGAAAATGTAATTATTTCTGATAAAACAAACTCTAATTCCTAAAATTCTGGTTTATTCTAGCAAAAGCTTTGTTTCTTTTTATTTCTTGCACAACACGGAGCCTCTATATTGTTATTAGAACCTTTTCTGATGAAAATAAGTGGAAAGCTGCCATTACGGCAATGCCTCCAGTAGTTTCACAATTTCCCATTCACTAACATCCCTATGTTATGTAACTCTCGCAGTTGAAAACCCATTTATTCATTACATATTTTTTTCATCGGAAAACCTCAATGAAATAATGTAAATAATATTTTTGTTTAGTCACAAACTTTGCTTTAACATACGTACACACTAAATTGTGTGGGGTTCTTTTGAGCAATAAGAACAATTTTAAGAGAGATAAGTAAGAAAATAAAACACTGAAAAATTTATATTTTAAGATTTTTCCTAGAAAAGGTTGACTAACTATATTACAGTCCAACTTCTACACAATACAGCAATACCAAATATCTATTTCTAACCCATTTTCTTTTTAGACAGACTACACAAAAACAACATTTTGTAGGATTTTACACCAAAATAAATAAGCACATCTGTCAGCTTACTTGGCATTAGTGATAAGTGAATTTTTTCGCCAGGGGTAAAAATTTGGTACGCATAAAAAAATGCTGATGCCCATTGACTTAAATGTCGTTCACAAATATTTTGAGAGGCAGATTTGCTCATCACTTCATGGAATAAATTTAAATAACTCCTCACTAAGTTTGAAATTTTTCTTTAGAACTGACATATCTCCAGGTTTGTAGATGTGTATTTCTACAAGTAAATGTAGGCTACGTGATACCAATTATTGTCAATTTCAGAGTTTTTAATTATACATTATTTGCCTAAACTGCCATCCTTGATGCACAATTCTACATATAGGGGTTATTTAATAAGACTCGAATTTTTCATATCTGATTTATTAATAATTCGACTTGAAAAATTTGGAGTTTTTGGTAAAATACAAGCGACAAAAATCTGAAGAGGGACCTCTGCCATTGACTTTTACATGAATTCGGCTGCTTTTAGCTGGAGTATTTACGAATTCGAGTTGCTTGCAGCTTCAGAGATTAAAATGAAAGATTAAAAAAAAATGTAATTCCGATATTAAAACAAATTAAAATTTTGATAAATCTGCCCAATAATGTTGGACATTTTGCAGATTTCCCAATCAAGAATCAAGGGGAAAATATTCAAAATTAGATTTTTCACCAAAAGTCCCATGATATGCCCTTTGAACATTCTATATATGAATCTGAATAAATGTTATTCCACATGTACTGTATGGCTACAAGCAAAGACACAACCACCAAACACCATAAATTTGGGTCAATGCCTAATTTTAAGTGTACACCACGCACTTTGTTAAGTTTACAAACTTTTACCTGTATAATACGCCTATAAAATGAACACCATCAGCTATTTAGAAGCACAATCCATACATCCAATAAGCTACTGGTGTGACTACCTATCAGCAGAACCGGAAACCCTTGACTTTCTTAATTCATTTCTTTTTGCTACACACCTTTTTAATGTCATCTCTATTTTTATTTACAGTTATTATCATGGACACTGCAGGTAAGAATTGTTACTGTTAGGGCCATAATCATCTGGAATCTGTTAACCTATCATAGTTCTTTTGGACTTGGGAGGAACCCAGACCAGAAAAGCTACATAACCACAGGGAGAATATTACACTCCCCATAGACTGTACTCCAGACTCAATCAAGCCAACACAGAATCATTAAATTATGTTTCTGTATGATACCCTGAAACATGGTAGATAACTGGTCACTGTTGATTATAGTAAATATTTAGTAAACTGTGTGTTTCTATGAAAGTCGCTGACGTCAAACCTTTTGTATTTCCTATATTCATTCAAAAATAGTGTAAAATTGTAACTGAAGGACAGTCTTCGTGTTCTCTCTGTGTTCTGTTTTGGATTCTCCAGTTCCCTTCCAGAGAAGCAGTGATAGAACGATTGTGAGGCTTGTGTCAATACTGTTCTATTATTGTTGAGACAACGTTAATGTGGAACAGAGAGTGGAATCAAAATTAAGTCAAAATCACAGCCAAATTAACTGTTATAGAAGCTTTTGGCCATCAGCAACATGAACTCTACATCAGGAATGCTTGTTCTTGGCCTTGGTAGCTTTCCTTTGTTGGGAAATACTATACATTATGTGCCTGTTAGGACTGATATTATCTATTTTTCTGAGAAAACATAATAAGGCAGTGAAACTGAACTTGGAATGCAATGGAAGTAGGGAAATTGCATTTATCGATTTAATCAATAACATTGTTTTCTGTTTACAACCATCAGTGATCTAGAAGAAGATGCCAGGAATGGACTTCTTCCTCCTATGTTTTACTTTAACTGTAGTAAATATATCTGTAAAAGAAGCATAATATATTCTGAGAGTATATTCAGGCATCATAACAAAGGTTTTTTTTTTTTTGTGCAAAATTAGTGCAATTCAGAAGACTGATGCAGAGTTTTAGGGTTGTATGTCTGGTGTGCCCTTTTCTCATGGAGTTATTTGGCTCCATATAGACTCAGAGCACAAGTCATTTCTTCTCAGCCTCAACAATGCTCTGTGTAATGTTGTAAAATAATCTCTATCTCACTGAATCTGCCACCACGACTCATGATCTCATCTAGTCTATTGGGCTTCCAACTGACGTATCAACGTATCAGTCATTTCTATGTCTCTCTCTCTCTACTCTGTTAATCCCTCTGCTGACTCAGTTATATACTGTAGGTAGGGTTGCCACCGTTTGCCAAAAAAAATTCCGGCTGGGGGGGCAGGTACAAAATGGGGGCGTGATGTGATGTCAAAGGGGCGTGGAATGCCATCAAAGGGGCGAGGCCATGACACGGCCAGGGCAAGAACCAAAGGACAAGGTAAGATTACAGGGGATTAGGGGCTGGCCGAGGGGGTCTTTTTAAGGGTATTACAAATTTACCGGCAGCTACATTGCCGGTAAATTTGTAATACCGGCCCCGGCCTTGGCAGGTGTTTTACCGGCTAGGCCGGTAAAATACCGGCCGGGTGGCAACCCTAACTGTAGGTGCACTCCACAAACATAGTCTGTAACTTGGGTGCCAAGTGAAAAATATGTAAAGCAAAAGGTAAAAACTTGCAGAAGGTAAAACGCTGTATATATATATATATATATATATATATATATATATATATATATATATAGTATATGAAAGGTACCCAGAAAGCACACACAGATTTAGGAAATATAAATACTCAATGGAAAATAACAGTAACTCATTTTTGAGCTTTCAAGATAATGGCTTTCTGGATGAGAGCTCCCATACTTTTAATACTCCATTTTTACATACAGTTTCTTGTATTAGAATACTCCCCTAAGACTGTACTCTATCTGGTCCATTCAGCTTTTAATACTTCTATTATTCTTTGTTTCAATTCCTCCCGCTCATTTGCATTTATGACAAGGCTCAACATGTGGAACCCTCTGGAACGAGATTCAGCATTTCCGTAGCTGCCTTAAATATTTTCTTAAAAACCCGCTTTACAGAGTAATCTATCTTGTTCCTTCTTAACAACGCTCAACCTCAACATCTCATTTTCAGTGTTCTGCTGCTGCCAGGAAAGAAAGAAAAAGAGACATCTTTGTTTAAATGAATAATTATCTAATGAAATTTCATCTGATTTTTTTCAAACTCATAGAGACGATCAGCAACCCACAAATAAAAGTGAGACCAGCCATAGTAGTAAAAGGAAATAGCATGACCGCAACATGTGAAGCAAAGCCACGCAGAGAGACTACAGAGCTGCAGTTTGCTTTCTACACAAATGGTCGCAGGGATTCAGTTCTTCCAACCAATATGGAGTCCCCTCAGCTCAGCTGGAGGATTCTGGGAGTTATTCCTGTGAGGTACAAACTCAGTCTGGCAGAAGAAGGAAGAGGAGTAATGTTATCATTATCCAGATACAGGGTGAGTGATGAACAACTCTCATTTTTATTAGTAATCAACATCAGCTTCTATGAGTAGTGATGGGCGAATTTGCGCCGTTCGTGAAATGGCGCCAGCTTCTCGTTTTTGATGCCGGCGCCCATTTTTGATGCTGGCGCCGTTTTTTTGATGCCGGCGCCCATTTTTGATTTTTGCAGCAAATTTTCACGGGCGTTTCGCGAATTTATTCGCTGGCGGCGAATCCCGCAAATTTGCCGCGAATTTGCGCCTGCCGAATAAATTCGCCCATCACTATCTATGAGGTTACATGACTTACTGCGCTACTTACTGCCCTGTCAAATCCAAGAAGGATTAAAGATGGCTATGTGTTCCACTGTGAAACCCACAGGAATGGAGCTGACCTAGATTGTTCCTGATATCTAAGTGGACCACTTTGACCCTGATGTCTAAGCTTAGCCTCCCAACAGCAGCCCAGAGTACACTGAGCTTGTTGTTAATGGTTATCTCCTGTAGAAAACTTTTAAGACATAAATCATTACTGTTATTGCACATTACTGTAATATGCTGTGTGCTCAGTATACAAAGTGTCTAGCCAAATTCTTATTAGGCTTTAATTCAGTTTTGTTTTGAAGGATAAGGGCTATTCCACACGGGGAGATAGCGACGCGTTTGCGGCGACAAAGCGCCGCGACAGTCGCCGCGACCGTCGCAGGCGACAGTTTTGTATGGGCGCCTATGTAAAAACGCCTGTGCTATCCACACGAGTCGATGCGCTTTTCAACAGTCGCCTGAAAATGCCTCGCCAGGCTTTTTCAGGCAACTGTTGAAAAGCGCATCGCCTCGTGTGGTTAGCACAGGCGTTTTTACATAGGCGCCCATACAAAACTGTCGCCTGCGCCGGTCGCAGCGACTGTCGCGAAGCTTTGCCGCCGCGACCGCAAACGCGTCGCTATCTCCCCGTGTGGACTAGCCCTTAAAGGATATATGAGGGTTGACTTGGAATCCTACTTATAGGATAAGCAAACCTTTAAAATAAATGTATGTAGAAGTGTAGTGAGTGATTTTGTAATTTACGTTCATTCATTTTTTTTTATACCAAGATATTAAGGGATACATGTGCTGTTAATGTTAATGAATTTTGTTACAACATCACCACCTGCTGGTCAGTTTCCCACCAGTCTGACCACCAAGTAGTCAAGGAAGTTGTCAGGAGAAAGAAAGAGGCTGATGTTCTTCTGCTTAGGAAAGATTTGAGAGAGGTTTCTACAATTTTTTTAACCAATAAATGTATTTTTTTCAGCTGTAATATGGGGTTGTAAGCAGCCATCTCAGTATACTGTGCCTGATCCTGAGCTTTCAAAAGCAGTCAGCTTCCATGGCCTCTCACTGTATTTAATGTATTTTGGGTGCCACTACTTCTCCACCTTATTGTATAATGTATTTAGTATGCAGACTTATTGTTCATAGAAGTCAATGTAGAGGTATGGGACCTGTTATCCAGAATGCTTAGGATAAGGGGTTTTCCAGATAACAGATCTGTTAATGAAAGATTTCATAAAGATTCCTTTATTTTGTATTGTTTAACTTTATAAATATTTGTATATAACTTGCCTTTTTGTATTACTTTTGGATTTATGTTTTTAAATGATCATACCAACCCATGTCCCCTAAAGGTGTAGTTTGCACTAAAATTATATTCTTAGGTACTGTCACAACAGTTTGAAGGTATAAAAGATATAGCATCTACCAAAGTTTCTTTTTTTAATCTAGTGATAGACACGTTCCAAATTCCAGTTTAGGTGTACCAACATGGTTTTACATTAAAAAGGTGCACCAAGATGGCGTTGACTATTATGTGTGTCTATCTCTTTGACATATACACCTTAGGAAAGTATCCTGTAGAGGTGTACCAAAATGGCACCTACCAAAAAGAGGCATGTACCTTTTTAATTTTCCTAAGAGACACACCTGAGATAGTTGGACATAGGGTTGGTCTGATGTGGGGAATTCAGGGATTGGATCACATTTTTATCGATGAAGTGTTGTGATTAGTGCACTTTTGTTTAAATATTGGTGTTTGAGTTCCACATACTCAGCCTATGATTAAGGAGCCCATTTACTTAGCTCGAGTGAAGGAATAGAGGAAAAAAACTTCGAAATTTTAATGTTTTTTTGGCTACTTTGAACATCGAATGGGCTACTTCAACTTCGACCTTCGATTCGAACGATTCAAAATAAAAATTGTTCGACTATTCGATAGTCGAAGTACTATCTCTTTAAAAAATACTTCGATCCCCTAGTTCGCCACCTAAAACCTACCGAGGCCAATGTTAGCCTGTTAGGTTTCCTAACAATTTTCTGATCGAAGGAAAATCCTTCGATTGATGGATTAAAATCCTTCGAATCGTTCGATCCGAAGGATTTAATCGTTCGATCGAATGATTACTCCTACGATCGTTCGATCATAGGAATAGCGCTAAATCCTTTGACTTCAATATTTGAAGTCGAAGGATTTCAATTCCGTAGTCGAATATCGAGGGTTAATTAACCCTCGATATTCGACCATAAGTAAATTTGCCCCAAGTGTTTGTAACACGAAACGTGTAAGGCAGGTGACACAATAAATCCTTTCTACTTTTCTACTATTTGATTGCCTTTTTTTGAGTGCCTGCTCCAGATTTTTTTCAAGAAGGGTAATTAATGTATCATTTCTGTACAAACGCAGGTGCATCTAACTGCATTGAGGAACAAGACTGTGCACTTCACTTTATGACACTAAAGCGGTTCATATCAACATATTATATAAGACCTCATTTATTTAACAACCAAAATGACTTTGAGTAGTTTATACAACATATAATAATATACAGTAGGTTATCGTAATGTCCTACATTTATCAAAAACTCTACTACCACCGTTTTATGGTTATGACAACTTTTACAGGAGGTTTATGGTAAGCACTGCGCATGCTGGTATACAGCGCCCTTCTAATGTATCTTGAAAAGAGAGAAGTATCGAGATCCTGTGGGAGAAGTATCTGAGCAATGCTTGAGGAGCCTTGCCTGGGTCCATTTATTTGAATTTGAACATTATTGTACCTAACTCCAGCAATCACAAATGATCCTTGTAAATCCAGTCTCAAAGTAGCTGAAGAAATAATTGTTCGCGCAGATTCAGGAAAAGTAAAGTTTTCATTTATTCTGGCGATAAGATTTGAAGCTTCTCTAAATTCCTCACGTGAAGGTCGACACAAAGCATTTTCAGAAACAGGAATGGCTGAAAGTATAGTCTCCCGTCTATTTCCAGAGTCTGTTATTCTGCATATTTCTTCTTCTTCTTGAGCTGCTAGCCGTCTGCCTTGTAATAATGGATCATGTTCTTCACAGCTGCTAATTATCTTACCACAGTAATCCCAGTTATTGTCTGTGTAACACCAATAGTAATTGTTACCATGAGATCCACATCCGTGGTTTATTCTGCATGGCTCTCCTCTGTAAGTCACATCACTAGATGGAGAACAATAATCTTGCTTTCCATTTGTATCAGTGCATTGAAAGTATCCTCCGAACAAACTGCACTCACCTTTACATGCAACATTATGCCTTGTATAGTGTTCCTCAAACTCCTCTATGATATTTCCACAGTAGCCCCAAGTCATTCCCAAATACCCTGTCCAACACCACTTATACTTAGAATTGTTGTACTGACATTTTGATCTACACCTAGAGAAATTGTAATCATAACCAGCTTCAGGAGAGCAGTAGTCCCACCATGAATTGCTTCCACCTTCTTGCTCGCACCAGTAATATGATGAACGTTTTTGAACACATGGTGATGTACAAACCCCACCATAACTTGTAGTATGCACATTCCTTGACAATACTACTGGAAGAGTGGAAAGAGTATAGATCATCAGTAGACTGACCAAACATCTGCAGGACATCTAGAGAATTAAAAGAAAGAAAGACTTGATGAAATAGACTCACATTCCACAGTAAGAAATAGTTTTGTTTCAAAATAATAACATATAGCTTCTGTGTTAAAAGATTACAGAATACTATAAGAAAGGTTAAATGGTAGATCAAGGAAGTGACCAGACTTATTAAAGCAAGGAGGGTAGTTACCCTCAGAGAAGATGATGGAACAGGCTTTGACTTGTGGATTCTTTCTAGGCCACCAGTATATTTTTTTAACTTGGGTTACAAGACAGTACTTCCGTGGTGCTCCTGTACCATAAATAAAGGAATAAAGCATTTGAATAATGTGAGGCTAGGTTATGCCATATTACATTTTCATTGTATAAGAATGAGGATAATATAAATATATATATATATATATATATATATATATATATATATATATACAAGTAAGATCCGCACTCACAGGTCATAAAAATATATAAATGTTTTTATTGCAAAAGGCTAACTTTTCGGCCTCCTCCGAGGCCTTTTTCAAGGAGGAGGAGGCCGAAACGTTAGCCTTTTGCAATAAAAACATTTATATATTTTTAAGACCAATCGTCGAGAGTGCCGGCTTTGTGATAGACTATATATATATATATATATATATATATATATATATGTGTGTGTGTGTGAATTATATTTAACAGAATAATGACAGCCTAGTTGTTTACATCTTGCTGAGATATTCTCATCATTATCGTCATCACATATGTCTCAAGTCCCTCAAAATGTTCCAGACAAGATTATCATCTGAGACCAGATGACCTAGAGCATTCGTCACAGAACATGGACTAAAAGAAACAAGGACATTAACCTCTGATTGGTCAGAACTGAAGCCTTTGGAGACCCCCTTACAGGGGTAAAAAAGAACCAACAGTGGAGGACTGTTTTTTGGAATGCTTATGTACAACTTGTGTCGTACGTGAGTGTCATTCCCCGCGCGAATAAACCTTATCTGATTTCTTTATCGTATCTGATTTCTTTAAGTCTAGGTGGCATTATTTCCTCGGTAAATAAAGAGACTGGTTGCCTGACAATAACTTATTTAAAAAGGATGATGCACAGAACCATGCAGATTTCAATTAGGCATGTTTATAGACCAGGTCAGCCAATATTATATAGCACATAGACGTTATCATCAGCTAATGGATAATGGGCCAACAGGTTTTGTCTGATAACATATCTATTTCAGATCACCGAGGCCACTCTGAGATGAAGAAGATATACTGTATCTTCACAGCAGTGGCTCTATGGATGTTTCAATAAACTTTGAAGTTCAAAGTATTATAACTGGCTGCATTCCTTTGAACTCCGGTGTGCAAGGCCAAACAAGACATGTTTTTCAGAGGGATTTAACTTAAGGGCATGTACGGACATGGGGCATGTGCACCTGGGTCAAGGGATACTATTGGTAAATGGCTTTCTGAGTTAATCAGATGCTGTTGATTGAACACAGGTGTAGGGTCTGGGGCTGAATGCACCTGGATCGTGTAGTTCTTAAATCACTAATTCCAAAAACTAGTAAAGCGTTATAAATTACAAATTTGAGAAAGGCAAATAATGCAAAAAAAGAAATAGAAATCAAAGAACTGGGGCTTAAAACAGGTTTACCGAACACAGAATAACTACCTGGCTTTGCTCCACCACAAACTTGTAACCAGTTGGAGAAAGAAAGTGAAAATATTTATGCATATGCACGTTAACACTTACCTGTTTAATAGTATGTAAACTGTCAGTTCCAGAAACAAATATTTTAGCTTGGTGCATTGGAGGATTCAGCTGAAAAACCAAGATATCTCTCGGATACAAACTCTATGGGGTAGAGTCGATCTGTTGAAGTTACAAAACTAAAGAAACAGAGAAGTATTTGCTGCCTTTGGACTCTGAACATTCTTATGCCACTCCCTGTGCTAAGAATCTCTTCTATCTGGGAAGTGTATTTAGTGGTAAGATACTGTGACCTCTAAACTTTTACTAAACTTAAGAGATTCTACTGCAACATGACACCACCTTTGTAAATACACAACAATGATATGGCTTCCCATTCATGCTCAAGGTTTTATGGGCTGTGTTTTACAAAGGTGCTATTAATTTTTCAATTGGCAGTACAAATTAGAAACTGCCACAACTGCAGTCACATCACTTTGTAGTTTGGGAATTCTCACTGGGAGAGTGAGAACTAAACTACCATCCAAAAATAATATATAGGGCTATGAGTGAGGCAGGTTCCATGTAATATTCGAATATTAAATTGCAAACTATTTTAAACTACAGACTGATTATCAGGACCAGAGTTATCTTAAAGCTCAGGATTACAGGAAACAAATAATTCTAATTTTTAAAAGTGATTTCCTTTTTCTCTGTAGCTTGTTCTTGATGGTAACTAAGCTCCATGTATATCCATATCGGTGGCAAAACACTCCTATTGGGTTTATTTCATGTTTTATGTATGGTGATCCAAATTACCCCATGTCCAGGAAACCCCAGGTCACAAGCATTCTTAATAAAAGACCCTTTACTTGTATTTCCATGTACAACACATGACAAAGTTGTGTTACATTGTACAAACCCAAAGGATTATTCTTATAGTTTATTTTAATATTACAATTAGTCTAATCAGATTGTGTAGAGGTATATTTACTAAACAACAATTATTTAAAAACAGACAGTAGTAACCCTCACACTATCTGATTATTTTATTATTCCAGAATTGATTTAAAATTTAAGTTACTCTTAAAGTGCATCAATTAGTGAAAGTGCTTAGTGCTTAGTAATTTGTGCAATCAACTCAGTGCTAGCGCGACAAACAATTAATTTATCAGTATACCCATCAATTAATTCATGAATTAATTTAACCATGAACGATAGTTCATTAATTAAAGTGCCAGTGCTTCAATATAATATCAAGTAATTATGAATTCATTTTAAACCATCAATTAATTAAGGTGCCAGTGCTAATAAATATCAGATTATTTAAAAATTATTTAAAAATAAATGTATCCATTAGCCAGCAATTCATGAAAAAAAGAGATTGAAATGGAAAATAGAATAGAGGTGGGGCTGTCCCGATATCTCCTAAATAATTCTTTTTTTCTATCTATGCTCAGGGACACCACATGGGGAGAAAGGTTGGACACTGGGGACTGCGGCCATCATATGATGGTTACATCAAGCAAGCTTATAAGGACAACATAATAAATAAGAAGGAATGGCAATTCTTAACGATAGAATGTCCGAGAGTAGAAACACTTACTACCAAAAAAACACAAAAATATTGACAAACCACCAGGAAGACCCATCATTTCTGAAAATGGTAATCTTACTGAAAAGGCCAGCCAGTACATAGACATTAGGATAAAATCCCTAGTGGAAAACTTGGAGTCTGATGCCCATGATACCCTAGATGTTCTGAATCGAATAGATCAAATAGAAGCACCCAGTAAAATGTTAAAATGTGGAATCTCTCTACACCTCCATAAAGCACAACCTAGGCCTAGAAGTCCTTCAGTACTTTCTGAAGAATAACATGGAGGAATCAAAAGAGATAATTAACTTTCTAGAAAACTCATGAAATTCATTCTTTACCATAACTCCTTCACATTCAATGGTAAATATTACCTACAGACTCAGGGGATGACAATGGGAACAACATGCGCCCCCTCATTTGCCAAGCTTTTCTTAGGTTTCTGGGAAGAAACAATAGTAAAAGGCAAAGCCCTATCACCATACCAGAATAAAATAGTGAAATGGATTCGCTACATCGATGACATCTTAATGTTATGGCGGGGCACTGAACAGAAAGCCCTAGAGTTTGTGGACAAACTAAATGACAATGAACTCAATATAAAACTTACT
Source organism: Xenopus petersii (assembly GCA_038501925.1). Lineage (NCBI taxonomy): Eukaryota > Metazoa > Chordata > Amphibia > Anura > Pipidae > Xenopus > Xenopus petersii. The sequence continues at coordinate 11,357,273 of CM076687.1, read as the reverse complement.
GTAAATATATCTCATCGTAAAGTATCCTTCTTAGAGTTATCACCCTTATCTGTAAAAAAGAAATCACTTCCAATGGGTGAATTTCTAAGACTGAGGCGGAACTGTTTCTCTTTGGAATTTTTCAAAGAGCAATCCAAAGAACTGAAGTTAAGATTAAAACAAAGGGTATTCCAGCAAGATGATCAAGAAAGCCTATCATAGAGCCTTATTTACTGAGCGGTCACAACTTTTAAGCATCAAAGAAAAACCTGCAGGGAAAGATACTGTGAGATTCATTACTCCTTATAACACACAAAGCAATAATATACAAATCAAACTAAACAAACACTGTCCCATTCTAAAAGAAGATGAAACAGTGGGTCCCATACTACAGGAGAGAGTTGCTGTATGTTACAAAAGGTGTCCCAATCTAAAAGACATGCTATCAAGAAGTCACTTCCAAAATCAGAATCAACCCATTAAGAACAAGGGGTGCTTCCCATGTGGGGAATGCAATATGTGTGAAAAACCATTTAAAATATCTAACTTTACTGACAGATTTGGTAAAAATCATGATGTCAATAATTACATCAATTGCAAATCTAAGGGAGTGATATGCTGTCTAGAATGTCCCTGCAATAAAACATATATAGGAATAATAACACAAATGGTCAAAATAAGTATACAACAACACTGAAGTTCCATAAGGAACGCTGGAAAAATTAAGAAAGATTACACAACCCTCTCCACTGTAGCATGGCACTTTAAACAACATCACAATGGGTCTAAAATATTGAGCCATTGAAGAAATTAATCTGGGGATAAGAAATGGGAATCTTGAGCAGGAATTGCTGAAACGAGAAAGTCACTGGATTTTTAAAAAACATACGGTTTCTCCCCATGCAATAAATAAGAACATACTGTTCAATGCCTTTATTTAATAGCCATTTATTATCACAATGATTTATCTTCCAGTGTTTATTATAAAGAATTTTCCCCCCAGTATAGTTTTGACCCGATTGACTGATCCTGATATCCATAAAATATATACAATAGTTGAATGATTGGCCCTCCTGTAGATCAAGTCCTAATCTTACACCTTCTCCTAGATAGAGATATTAGAATCCTGTTGGTAAACTCCCCTAAATCAATGACGTATGGGTGAGTGACACGGCGAGGAGCCTGTATGTAAAAAATGCCCAGGGCATAGATAGAAAAAAATAATTATTTAGGAGATATCAGGCCAACTCCACCTCTATTCTATTTTCCATTTCAATTTCTTTTTTTTTTTTATGAATTACTGGCTAATGGATACATTTCTTTTTAAATAATTTTTAAATAATCTTATATTTATTAGCACTGGCACCTTAATTAATTGATGGTTTAAAATGAATTCATAATTACTTGATATAATATTGAAGCACTGGCACATTAATTAATGATGGTTATATTTCCTAATTTGAAAAACTGGGCAGGTACTTTTGACCTGGACAGTAGTGATGTGGGGGGTCAAGAAAAACTCGACCCACACCGACCCTAACCCACATCCCCCCGATCCATACCTGCCAGCACCTGACTTCCACCTTCCTTTTATAGACCCGCGCCAACCAATGACATCACAAAAGGCGGTGGGGCAGACAGATGCGTGCCTCTAAAACCAGAAGTCGAAAGCTGGCGCTATAAGGTATCAGGGGGGGAGAGCAGGCTGAAGACTCAACCCAAACCCACCCACGAGCCGCAAATGGAGAACAAGGTCAGCCCAAACCCACCCGACCCTCGGGTCCTGCGGGTATCGGCCCTGCCCGCATATGACTACCACAAGCCCTTCTAAAAATCGGGCTGTCCGGGTCAAAACCAGGTGGTGGCAACCCTACCTTTAAGTCATGTGACTTGAAGCACCAGACAGCTAAATGCCACTAATTTCTATTTAAAGGATGTTTTCAGATTTTGTTCTAGGATGATGCGAATTTCGGTTAAGATATTCAGTTTTACAGTTTTTACTTCTAATGAAGACAAAGACAGACTTTATACTACTTACGATATTTATTATTTTAATAGCAAAACTGTTTTACATGAGCACAGCTTTTACATGTTATTATTAAAGATGAGGTCACTATAACAATCTCTCCTCTACACGTGTCTTCAAGTGCTTTACGAGTTAATAGCTCTGAGAGAAGACTTGCCACATTCACTGCATTTGTAGAGTGGGTTCTCCAAATGGGTTCTCTCATGTTTTGCCAGGCACAGCTTCCTCACATACTGTTTCCCACATATACTGCAGGCACGGGGTTTCCGGTTTGCTGGAACAACAGGTCTGTCTGGTTTTGTCCTGTGGTTTTGTTTCCAGCAGAATATCACCAGCGCTGCCATCTGAATTAACCTTGATTTTCTGGAGGTTATATGAACTGGGTGATGAAAAAATAGAATAACGTATGGGGGTAAGCATCATTTGCACGCTTTTGTCCCAAGATGGCCGCCCATTGTCCCTGCTCTAGGTGCCTCCATAATGGGGTTGTTTGGGGCATTTTAGTGGGTAATAGTCTCTGGGAAGGGAGTGTGACTGTGGGATAGCAGGTATAGTAGGGAGTAGTTATGGTAGTGATCTGATGGGAGTGCAGTGGATAGCAGTAGAGTAGATGTGTCTAGAGTAACAGTGGATAATAGTCTCTGGAGGGAGTGGTGACTGTGGGATAGCAGGTATAGTAGGGAGAGATGGTGTCTATAGTAACAGTGGATAATAGTCTCTGGGAAGGGAGTGTGACTGTGGGATAGCAGGTATAGTAGGGAGAGATGGTGCCTATAGTAACAGTGGATAATAGTCTCTGGGAAGGGACTGTAACTGTGGGATAGCAGGTATAGTAGGGAGAGATGGTGCCTATAGTAACAGTGGATAATAGTCTCTGGGAAGGGACTGTAACTGTGGGATAGCAGGTATAGTAGGGAGAGATGGTGCCTATAGTAACAGTGGATAATAGTCTCTGGGAAGGGAGTGTGGCTGTGGGATAGCAGGGATAGTAGGGAGAGATGGTGTCTATAGTAACAGTGGATAATAGTTTCTGGGAAGAGAGTGTGACTGTTGGATAACAGGTATAGTAGGGAGAGATGGTGTCTATAGTAACAGTGGATAATAGTTTCTGGGAAGGGAGTGTGACTGTTGGATAACAGGTATAGTAGGGAGAGATGGTGCCTATAGTAACAGTGGGATAATAGCCTTTGGGAAGGGAGTGTGACTGTGGGATAGCAGGTATAGTAGGGAGAGATGGTGTCTATAGTAACAGTGGATAATAGTCTCTGGGAAGGGACTGTGACTGTGGGATAGCAGGTATAGTAGGGAGAGATGGTGTCTATAGTAACAGTGGATAATAGTTTCTGGGAAGGGACTGTAACTGTGGGATAGCAGGGATAGTAGGGAGAGATGGTGTCTATAGTAACAGTGGATAATAGTTTCTTGGAAGGGACTGTAACTATGGGATAGCAGGGATAGTAGGGAGAGATGGTGTCTATAGTAACAGTGGATAATAGTTTCTGGGAAGGGAGTGTGACTGTTGGAAATAGTTTCTGGGAAGGGAGTGTGACTGTTGGATAACAGGTATAGTAGGGAGAGATGGTGCCTATAGTAACAGTGGGATAATAGCCTTTGGGAAGGGAATGTGACTGTGGTATAGCAGGTATAGTAGGGTAAGTCCCTTCTTTGGGAAGGGACTTCCCAGAGACTATTAGTTTATATAAGTTTTTCCCTGTCCATTACCCTTCCCTGAATAGGGCCCTGCGTTCCATCCATGATTACCTAGTGATAGAAGCATACAGTAATTTACTATCATTACATCCTTGTAAAGCTTCTGTTCTTCATTCAGGAATTCCCACTCTTCCCTTAAGAACTGCAAGGCTATATCTTCAAACCACATCTCATTCTGTAAAACAGATCCTCATATTAATTGCAAAATCACAGATCCCTAGTGTTATATTTCTTTTTGGCTTATAGTTACAAAATAAATGTAGAGCTTCAGAACCAACACAAAAAAACCCCAAACACTGGAATAATTAGGGGAGAGGACATTAAAGTTATGATGAAGGTCTGTGAGAATTACACAGTCAATGAAATTTACATCACAATAAACCACAATGGTGAAACTGCCGCCTGAGCAACTGCGTGTACTAAGCTCCTTCATTTTTTATTTCTTTGTAAATGTAGCAATTCTTTTATTTGTAACCTACCCATCATTAATCGTTTCTTTAATCTGCCACTAGGTGGAGCATGCAGAGACAAAATCATAGAGAAAAATCCATAGTATATGGAACTGGCTTTCCTTAGAAATAGTGAAGTATTGTAGTGTAGGTGGGAGATTACAAGTGGTGATGGCAGATTCTATTAATGCCTTTATCAATGGCTTGGATTATTTCTTGAACAAACAAGTCCAGTATAGATATTGGAATATAATCTACAGTTTGTTTTTTTTTACTATGGGGCCAAAGTGTAAATATAAACAGTTCCCCCCTACATCATTATAAATGTGCTGTTTATAATTTATAGTGATTTCCCTCTAGAATTTTTCCCCTGCCTGTCACTTGTCTAAAACCAGGGCCGATCCTGGGGCTGCTGCTGTAATAGACCCCAGGGCAAACGAAAGCAGGGAAGCACATACACATTAAAGGGATACTGTCATGGGGAAAAACATTTTTTTCAGAATGAATCAGTTAATAGTGCTGCTCCAGCAGAATTCTGCAGTGAAATCCATTTCTCAAAAGAGCAAACAGATTTTTTTATATTCAATTTTGAAATCTGACATGGGGATAGACATATTGTCAGTTTCCCAGCTGCCCCAAGTCATGTGACTTGTGCTCTGATAAACTTCAATCACTCTTTACTGCTGTACTGCAAGTTGGAGTGATATCATCCCCTTTCTTTCCCCCCCAGCAGCCAAACAAAAGAACAATGGGAAGGTAACCAGATAACAGCTCCCTAACACAAGATAACAGCTGCCTGGTAGATCTAAGAACAACACTCAATATTAAAAACCCATGTCCCACTAAGACACATTCAGTTACATTGAGAAGGAAATACAGCAGCCTGCCAGAAAGCATTTCTCTCCTAAAGTGCAGGCACAAGTCACATGACCAGGGGCAGCTGGGAAATTTACAAAATTTAACACACATACCTAAATTATAAAGAATGTATTACTATCCGTGCTTGTGGAGCTGCTCTTTCTACTGCCACAGAGACTCTATGACATATAAGTACCAGCAGGCATTAAAGGGTTGGTATAGTATGTTATAGAATGGCTAATTCTAAGCAACTTTTCAATTGGTCTTCCTTATGTATTTTTTATCGTTTTTCCATTATTTGCCTTTTTTCTTTCCAGATTTCAAATAGGGGTCACTGACCCCAGCTAAAAACAAATGCTCTTTAAAGCTACACTTGTATTATTATTGCTACTTTTTATTCGGGCCTCTCCTATTCCAGTCTCTTAGTCAAATCAATGCATGCATTGCTGAAACTGCTGCTGAATAAAAAGCTAAATAACTCAAAACCTACAAATAATAAAAAACAAAAATGAAAACCAAATGGAAATTGTCTCAGAATATCACTCTCTACATCATACTAAAAGTAGAATGAAGAAATAGGAAGACGGAAGAGGATCACTCCGTGGTGCTCACTGGAATAACCCTGTGCCGGTGCAATTTTCAGCTGAGAGGAGCATAATTCATGTGATTTAGTTGTATAATCACATTTACTTTACAGTGCTACGCAATATGTTGGCGCTATATAAATACATGTTAATAATAATAATAATAATAATATGTTAAAAATCGTTGAATTCTTAATATATAGTCTTCAGATGTTTTTCTTCTGATTTAAAAAAATGCCTGCAGAATGCACAAAAAGAAATAATCTGTATTTATATATGTTTTCTAGGGCCATTAGTCGCCCTGAAGAAGAGGAGATTTGTTCCCGGGCGACTTATCTCCCTGAATCTGAGCGTGTGCGTTGCATGGTCTTGCATGGAGGAGCATATAAAATCGGAGCCACAAAATCTGATGAAAAGCGCTCGTGTAGTTCTACCCAAATTCTGAATTCAAATGAGCACAAACAGGCACAATGCAGCAGGATCATTTACAATTAATTTTATGTATTTCAGTAACAGTTACTTCTGCCCTAAGTGCCTGTACCCATAGAAATGATCATACAGTAAATGAATTGGACATGGAACAGAGACACATTGGCAGGTGGTGGAACACATTATAAAACATCATGCAGCAAACTCAATTATAACTGCCATTGTGTATGAAGCTTTGCAACTTTATTCTTTTTAAAATAAGTTTCTCCTTCACAGATTCAGTACTCACAGGTATTTAGTGTATATAATGCACTTTCCAATACAGGGGTATATTTATCAAAGAGTGAAGCTGGAGACAGGGCCGCCATTAGAAATCATGGGGCCCCGTACAACAAAATTTTTGGGGCCCCCTGGGCCCTGCCCACACTGACGCCCAAGCTCCTCCCCATATCCCGCCCTCTCCACATCGCAGTTAAAAGACCATACAGACATGAGCGCTAAAAAAGTAACCCCCCCCCCACACAATTGGCTTCTCTGCACTTCCGCATTCGGCAACGCAGAGGCAAGACGTACGGCTCGGGCGCTCGTAAGGGGGGCCCGGATCTTCAAAAGATGCAGCGCTGCCGGCCCCCCTTCATGCCCAGGCCCGGTACGCTTGTCCCCCCCCTGATGGCGGCCCTGGCTGGAGATCACCACAGTCCGCTAGAATGAAATACCCCCTCTCTCCATTCATTTCTATGGGATTTTTAAAGCCGTATTTATCAAAGGATCAACTTTCACCCATTGATAAATTCTCTCTTAAAAATCCCATAGAAAAAAATGGAGAGTGGCAGAATTTCACTCTAAGGGGGCAAATTCACTAACCTACAGAAATTCGCCAGCGACGGCTTCGCTCACATGGCCACAGTATACCCAGGCGCAAATTCCCAGGACAATGCTAATTCACTAAAAAGTTGCCAGCGCATTGATGTCCTATATGTCGCCATGCGATGACAAGCATGCGACGTGTCGGATGTGCAGAAGAGAATGGAACTGAATGTGAAATCGCAGGTACAAACTACATGTATTCAACTGTCGCACGTGAATGATGCGTCTTCATCCGACAGTCGGATACATGTAGTTTGTACCTGTATTTCACGTTCAGTTCCATTCTCTTCTGCACATCCGACACGACGCATGCTTGTCATCGCATGGCGACATATAGGACATCAATGCGCCTTGGAGTTCAGCTCTTTGTGGGAGATTTATTAAGTGCATAATGCATAATTTATTTCCAATGCTTTTTCTTTGAGCAACTTCCGACCCATATGTAGATGACTTAGGGCAAGGTCACATGTTGCGTTTTTTTGTTGCATTTTCAAAAACATACAGCCGAGGGTAAATACGCACAAATTGAAGCCCTATTGAAAATAATGGAATACGCTCTATGGCAATTCCCACGGGCGATTGTGAGCCAACATATGCCACAAGAAGCCAGAATTTTCGCTCTGGCGAATGGACGTTACTCCGCAAATTCACTAAGATGCGGATTTTACTGAACGTTACCTCTTTCGCCAGACTTGTCTTCTCCAGCTCAGACCAGGCCAAGTGCACTGGAGTTCATAGATCTTCCTCATTTCCCTCCATATGCAAATTAGCTTGAGCGAAGACCTCTAACGAAGTTGCGCTAGGCAGAATTGAACGCTAGCGCATCTTTGCTTCGATTGCCAATGTAACACTAGCGAAAATTCGCCAGCGTTCTGCGTCCTGGACTCAACTTTGCACTTTAGCATTGTCCTAGCGAATTTACGCCTGGCGAAGCGTTGCGCTGGCTGCGAAGCCGTTGCTGGCGAATTTTCGCCAGTTAGTAAATTTGCCCCTATAAGATCCGCAGGTTTGGAAATACACTTTGCTGAAATACGCTGCGTATTTTCAACATGGGGGCCAAACTCTCCCGAGATGGATTTCGCATATACGTATTTACGGCGTTGTGTGCTGGTGATGTAATTACGTTGTGTTTTGACCAGCAGTACGGCTACATTCTTCATGGAAATTGTTTTCCACTCGGCTTTTTCTCTGCAAAACTTTTATTAAAATCCTTCTGAGTGGAATTGTGGGGAGCGAGAAAAAAAAGAAGTGCATGTTGGGAACAGAAAACTACTGGCTGAAAAACGCATATTATCACGTGTGCGGTTTCATTGGCGTATTTACAGTCGACCGCACGTTTTTAAAAACGCCACGTATGACCTTGCACTTTTTAAAGGGATTTTAAACTGGTGTCCCCAGATGTTGCTGAACTACAATCCCCAGCATCCCATAAAATACAATTAAACAACACAGCAGAACCATTAGAGTGGCCAGAACAGACTACAAACTGCAATTCAGACTTTCCACATAGAAAAGAAGTGACTAATTTTACTCTGCTACAAGTCACTGGTGTTTAGGCACTGCCCTACAGAAAGAGAGCAGCCCAAATCTATTCACAGCCACGTGAATGGCAGAAATATATCTGTCAACAAGGAGGCAGAAAATCTTCTGTTGTACAGACAGGTTAATGACCAACACATAATCTATGTTTTCATTGGCAAACGCGCATCACATGACCTTTTTCAAAGACAGACGCAATGCACTCTGGGAGTTGTAGTTGTAATCGGAAATTGCAACCAGCTTCCAATGGATCCCAGAACTACACTTCCCAGATACACCAAGATTTTTACGTCCATGTCCTGACACGGAGTTCAGCCAGTCAGTGGCAAGCTTTTCTGCTCCCGCCTCCTACTGGGCTCTGGGAGGTAAAGATCCCCTTGATGTGTTGATGATCTGCGGGAATTAATAGAGCAGGTAGGGAAGGCATTGGGGATGGGACTGTACCACTAGAGATCTGGGGGGATGATAGTTCAGGCATTTATGACTTGTCCCTGGTTTATAATGGCAGAGGTAACAGACAATAGGATGGCTGGGAGGGGGTGGGCAGCAATGCAAATGTATAAGTGGGAAGCACTAACTGGGCAGTACAGGTGGAGGAGGGAAATGGAGCCTAAAGCTGCTACTGGAAGAAGCCAGATTGGGAGCATTGAGCAAACCAATATATCAGTACCCCCCCCCCATTCAGGAAATAGATTAGACCAGTCCTGGCTCCGCAAACCCCATTTGATACTTTTAACTCCATTTTAGGGGCGTCACTAAAGCTGTGAATTTAAAGGGAAAGTAAAAGGGAATGTAAACCCTAAAGTATACATTTTGCCAGTGAAAGAAAATGTAACGTGACAAGATACACGATTAAACATTTTCAGTGGTTTTAGGGCAGAGACACGTGCAAAGATTCGGGGACCAATCTCCTCTTCTTCGTGCGACTAATCTCCCCAAAAGAGCTAGAATCTAAATCGCCATCGGGGTGACACTTAAAAATAAAAAATAAGTTAAAAATAAGTTTTCCTTGTGAGGCGACTTCCGGTGAATTCGGGAAACCGTATCGATCCAAGTGCCATCCCGTAGTTCGGGGAGATTAGTCGCCCGAAGAAGAAGCAATTTGTTGCCGGGGCGACTAATAGAGTTGCCACCTTTTCTGGAAAAAAATACCGGCCTTCCTATATTTTTATGGGTTTTCCCTTTAAATAACATTGGCATCAAGCAACATTTTTACCGGCCCGGTGGCAACCCTAGCGACTAATCTCCCGAAATAGTGTGTGTGTCTCTACCCTTTAAGGTATATGAGCATTTAATGAGCATTTAATTGCTGCTGAAAGAAGTCTCTGTCTCAACTACAGAGGACCCTGCGGCTGGAGGGGTCCCAGGAGGTATAGGGGCCCCATGAGGGTCTAATTCATATGCAATTTCAAAAAATATTGGTAAAACAATTCATATTGTAGACATTTTGGAGGCCTAGAAAATAATTTGCTGTGGGGCCCAGTAGCATCAATTGATGCCACTGGTCTCAGTCTTACACATATTATTCTCTGCACTGCTGGTTCTGACTGTAGCAACAGCTAAGTGATTAAGCTAATGGCACATGGGCTAGTTTTGTGCAGATTCTCACCCAGTGCTTTAGTAGTTCCCGGGGGAAAAAAAACACTAAATCAGCCCCCTGTTCAAAGTGAATAGGAATCAACACCAATCTGGGTCCTGTGAACTGATCTGTATCACTTGGAAACGTAGCAGCGCGTGATTTCTAATGAAATACCCACTGTTACACCCGAGACTGATTTGGGAAGAAGCATTGTGGGAAATTGAATGTTGGTAACATAGTAAGTTAGGTTGAAAAAAGACACACGTCCATCAAGTTCAAGTTTTAACTGGCAGTTATTTTTTTTAACCTGCCTAACTGCCAGGTTAAAAAAAATATTTATTGAAATAGTATATGAATTAGAGTCTCATGGGGCCCCTATACCTCCTGGGCCCCCTGCAGCCGCCCTGCAGGGTCTGCTTCCTCTGTAGTTAAGCCTGAGTTTCTAACCCAGTTTAGATTGTAAGCTCTTGCAAGCAGGGCCCTCTAATCCTAGAGTAAATCCTTCTTTGTTACATAAAGTCCTCGTTTGTAATAAATGAATGTAAAGTGCTGATGGTTTCGAGAATGAGCACCAGGAGACCATGGCATAGAAACCAGTGTAACCTGATAAAGTCATGTTTAACTGGGACTTCTTTTGGTTTTGGTGCCAGGTTGCCCACATGGATGAATGGGAAGGAGATTCTGCTGAAGATTCAGATGTCAAACAGTTGGTTGTTGGTGACATGGAGGTAACTTGCATTGCTGCTGTCCAGGCCTGGATTTACATAACCGTCACCACTAGGCCGGCTCTGCTCTTCGCCCCGCCCCCTTCCCCTCTTTCTTCCTGTCCCGCCCCTTCACGCTCTCCCTCTCCTTCCTGCGTGTCCGGCAGAGCACTGGAGACTGGTGTGCGGGAGATTTGCAAATCTTCTGCTCATGTCCAGTGCCCATAACTAGGGATGAGCATATTTTTTTGCTGAAATGATGCCCATAGACTTTAATAGAAGAAAAAAAATGTTGCGCGTCAAAAAAAGTTTGTCGCAGTTAGACTTTAATGCATTTTGGCAAATATTAGTTAATTAATTAATGCGAATTTTTGCCAAAGCAAAAGGGGTTAAATTCACCTATCATGAATAGGCAGCTGGACGGCATTCCACCCTTGCCACAAATTCGGGCCTGCTGGTGTCACAGTATAGGTATGGGATCCTTTACCCGGAAACCTGTTATCCAGAAGGCTCTGAATATTGGGAATCCCCATCTCTCACAGACTGTATTCTATTTAAATAATTATAATATAATAATTAGTATTTGCTTTTTCTCTGTAATAATAAAACAGTAGCTTGTACTTGATCCCAACTAAGATATAATTAATCCTTATTGGAAGCAGAACCAGCCTATTGGGTTTATTTAATGATTTTCTAGTAGACTTAAAGGACCAGTAAGATCAAATTTTTTTTAAAAAAAAATTCGTTGATATACCACGAAAAAAAATTAAATTAATTAAACTTTAAAATCGCACAGCCTTTATTAAGAAATAACTTACCGAAACTCCGCTTGCACTCCTCTTCAGAAAAGGCGACACAGCGACGATCCATCGTGTGGCGCTCGATTTCTCCTTCCTGGCTATTTCCTATAAGGAAGGCAGGGAGGACACCGGCGTCAAAATTCGTGCTTCACTGATTTTATTACCTGATTTGTGAATTTCGTGGGAAATTTGCGAATTTTGTGGCAAACGAAACAGGACAAATTCGCCCATCGCTACTCATAGGCCCAAGGTGGGCTGACTTTGTTAAGGCAGGACAGAGAATGGATGTTTGTAGGGTTAATCCTCACTTGGTCTCTAGGATGGAAGCATAGTAATGGGCGGTGGCAGAGAAATCATTGGTGAATCCAAAAATATCATTTGTTCTGTGTTTCAGGAATCTGCTAAACCAAATGACGTAACTGTGTGCTTCTCTGTGGAAGAACTGGATTCCCTGGAAGACGGACAAAGAGACCATAATAAAAACCTCAAGACAAAAATCCACCACAGTCCGAACTTAGTGGGTGAGAAACATTGTTTTGCCAGCAGGTAGCGCTGATGTAACAAAATTCATTCATATTAAGGGGCAGATTTATCAAGGGGCAGATTTATCAAGGGTCGAAGTGAATTTGAGGGAATTTTCTAAGTAAAAAAATTTGACGTAAAAATAGTTAGATAATCGAAGTACTGTCTCTTTAAAAAAAACTTCGAGTTCAATACTTTGCCAAATTAAACCTGCCGAAGTGCTATGTTAGCCTATGGGGACCTTCTGCAGCATTTTTCTAATTTTTTGAAGTCAAAGTAAAAATTGTTCGATTGTACAATAAAATCGTTGGATCGTACGATAAAATCGTTCGATTAGAAGGATTTAATAGTTCGATTTTACTTCGACCGCAGAATAGCCAAATTCGATGAAAAAAGTTTGAATTCGATACTCGAATTCAAAGTATTTTAATTCGATGGTCGAATTTCGAACTATTTTTAACTTCAAAATTCCACCCTTGATAAATCTGCCCCCAAGAGTTGGTTCATACGAGGAGATTCGGGGAGATTTTGTTGCCTGGCGACTAATCGCCTCTTCTTCTGGGCGACAATCTCCCCGAACTGCCTTTGCGTGTCTTCCCATCCGATATAATGAAAAGTCGCCTGCGCTAAAGCACACAGGGCGCTTCGTTTTCTGAAGTCGCCTGAAGATTCCTCGTGAGGCGACTTCAGAAAACGCAGCGCCGCGTGTGCTTTAGTGCAGGCGACTTTTCATTATAGCGGATAGGAAGATGTGCAAAGGCAGTTTGGGGAGATTGTCGCCCAGAAGAAGAGGCGATTAGTCGACAGGCGACAAAATCTCCCCGAATCTCCTTGTGTGAACTAACCCTAACAGTACATGTATCCTTTAATATCTTGGAATTAAATAAATAAATAAATAATGAATGTAGATTACAAAAGTGCTTAGTAGAGCACCCGCGTCAATTGCAGGATGAATAGTCGCCCTGTCGCCTTTTCTGAAGAGGAGGGGAAGCGGAATTTCGGTACGTTATTTCTTAATAAAGGCTTTGCTATTTTAAAGTTTAATTTGTGTTGGTGTTTTTTTTTTTTTTTCGATGTATACTAATGAATTTTTTAAAAAAAATTTTATGTTACTCGTCCTTTAATGCATTGCCATTGGTTTATTCAGGTTATCTGTATGTGAAGCCGGAGACTGTGCCCAGAATCCGACGAGGGGAAGGACTATGTGTGAGCAGTGATCTGTACACTGAGAAGAGGAAGAATCGTTCTTGTTTAACTGCAGGTAAGAGAGAGAGAGCCAACGCAGCAAAATACAGGAATGGGACCTGTTATCCAGGATGCTCTAGATAACGGATCTTTCCATAATTTGGATCTTCATACCTTAAAGGGGTGGTTCACCTTAGAAGGTAAATTTTATTTTGTTATTGAATGGCCAATTCTAAGCAACTTTTCAATTGGTTTTTATTATTTATTTTTTATAGTTTTTTGCCTTTTTCTTCTTACTCGTTGCAGCTTTCAAACGGGCGTCGCTGACCCCGTCTAAAAAAACAAATGCTCTGCAAGGCTATAAATGTATTGTTATTGTTACTTTTTATTACTGATCCATTTATGCAGGCCTCTCCTATTCATATTCCAGTCTCTTATTCAAATCAATGAATGGTTGCTAGGGTAATTTGGACCCTAGTAACAAGATTGCTTAGAATGCAAATTGAAGAGCTGCTGAATAAAAAGCAAAATAACACAAAAAACCTTCAATAATAAAAAATGAAAACAAATTGTCTCAGAATATCACTCTCTACATCATACTAAGGGGCAGATTTATCAAGGGTCGAATTTCAAGGTGAAGTGCGTTTTTTTTTATTCAAATAAAAAAAGACCAACCGAAACATATTAAAAAATCACATTTTTTAAATTTGAAGGAATAGGCTGTATTTGATATTTTGAATCGGATTCGATTCAAAGTATTTAAAAAAAAAAAACTTTGAAAGACTGGAGTAACTGGATGTGTAACATAATAGCCAGAACACTTCATCCTGCTTTGCAGCTCTCTTGGTTTCCACTAATTGGTTACCAGGCAATAACCAATCAGAGACTTGAGGGGGAGAAGGCACATAGGTCATAACTGTTAGGGATGCACCGAATCCAGGATTCGGTTCGGGATTCGGCCTTTTTCAGCAGGATTCGGATTTGACCGTCCGAACCGAATCCTAATTTGCATATGCAAATTAGGGTTCGGATTTGGTTCTGTATTTGGCTGAATCCAAAATAGTGGATTCGGTGCATCCCTAATAACTGTTGCTGAATGCTGAGGATCAATTGCAAACTCACTGAACAGTTATGTCCCATGTGGCCCCCCTTCAAGTCACTGACTAACTCAGAGTTAGAGAGCTGAAAAGCAGGAAGTAGTGTTCTGGCTATTATGTTACACATCCAGTCACTCCAGCCTTTATGCATTACATTTTTGGCTAACTAACTATATTAGAAACATTTTTTATTTTGAACAGTCTATCTATTTACACAGTTTTTATTTTTATACTGAACTGTTCCTTTAAATGGTTAATTAACTAATGTTACACATTTAAACTGGTCACATCTTTGCTTACAGGGGAGTCCGTCGGTAGAATCGAAGAGTGGCGTCGCTCGCCAGCCGCCAGAACTGGACAAAGTTATCCCACGGCCGGTCACAGAACTCCGAAAAGTCTTTTTAGGAACCTGGAACAGCAAACGGGTCCTCCTGAAGATGAGGAGCCGAGTGAAAGGGAGGCTGTGATTGGTACGGACCGGATCACCTCCGCTGCAGAACCTGACAACCCACAGGGTGTAGTGCAACAAAGGAACAGACGGGCGAGGAAATACTGGTGTGGGGATTGCGGGGATTGTTTTAGAGAACGCTCACATTTTCTTCAGCACCAAGAGACTCATTCCAAGCAGGAGAGTACCTTCAGAGAACATGGACAAAGCCTACTTTCTAATAGACATCAAGGAGTCCAAACGGCAGCCGACTCCAGTTCTTATCCTGAATGTAGTGTGGACAGTACGGATGAGCCCAAGCCGGCGACTCACAGGAGGAGCCCTGCAGAAGCCAAGTCCTACACATGTAAAGACTGCGGGAAGAACTTTACCCAGAATGCCAGCCTTATTGTCCACCAGCGCACACACACAGGAGAAAGGCCACACAACTGCAAAGTGTGCGGCAAAAGTTTTATAAGCGGCTCCTATCTAGTAATGCACCAGCGGGTCCACACAGGCGAGCGGCCTTACGCCTGCAACGAATGTGGCAAGAGGTTCATTAGTAGCTCAAACCTTATTATACACCAGCGGGTTCATACGGGAGAGAAGCCATATCTGTGCACAGAATGCGGCAAATGCTTCGGCCACAGCTCCCACCTGGTCAGACACCAGAAGGTCCATACGGGAGAGAGACCTTTTACCTGCGCAGAATGCGGCAAGGCCTTCTCCAGAAGCTCACATTTGGTCAGGCACCAGATCATCCACATGAGAGGTCCAACCAATCAGGCTGTGTGATATTAGACAGGACTTGATTGTGGGCACGGACCATAAACATCAAGTCGATGTATGTTTATATGTAAATATATATATATTGGTTCAAAGATTGTCTTTTTTTTTTTCCTCTTTGTTAAAGGGATACTGTCATGGGAAAAAACATTTTTTCAAAACACATCAGTTAATAGTGCTGCTCCAGCAGAATTCTGCACTGAAATCCGTTTCTCAAAAGAGCAAACAGATTTTTTTTTATTTAATTTTGAAATCTGACATGGGGCTAGACATATTGTCAATTTCCCAGCTGCCACCAGTCATGTGACTTGTGCTCTGATAAACTTCAATCACTCTTTACTGCTGTACTGCAAGTTGGAGTGATATCACCCCCCCTCCCTTTCCCCCCCAGCAGCCAAACAAAAGAACAATGGGAAGGTAATTGACAAACTGTTTAGCCTTCCTCTGGATCAACTAATAGTACAGGTATGGGATCAGTTATCCGGAAACCCGTTATCCAGAAAGTTCCGAATTACGCAAAGACTGTCTCCCATAGACTAAATTTTAGCCAAATTATTCAAATTTATAAAAAAAATTCCCTTTTTCTCTGTAATAATATAACAGTAACTTGTACTTGATCCCAACTAAGATATAATTAATCCTTATTGGAAGCAAAACCAGCCTATTGGGTTTATTTAATGTTTATATGATTTTCTTGTAGACTAAAGGCATGAAGATCCAAATTAAGGAAAGATCCCGTATCTGGAAACCCCCAGGTCCTAAGAATTCTGGATAACAGGTCCCATACATATAGTAGGCAGGTTATATATAGACTTAATAAGCTTTTCAGGCTTACTTACTTTGTTTTTAATTTTTTTTTAAAGTGGACATTAAGGGGCAGATTTATCAAAGGTCAAGGTGAATTTTCAAATTGAAAAAATTCTAATTTCAAGCTATTTTTATGTACTTCGATTAAGGAATAGGCAAAAAAATTTGAATATTGAAATTTATCATGTACTGTCTCTTTCAAAATTGACCATTCTCCATCTTAAACCTGCCGGATTGCTGTTTTAGCCTATGGGGGACCTCCTAGAACCTATTCGGAGTCAATTGGTGAACGTTTAAAAATCGAAGGGTTTTTCCTTCGATTCTAACAATTCGAATACGGCCAAATACGAACCTAAACTTAACTTAATTAAACTTAATCAAACTCAACTTAATTTCGATTGGTCTTTTCGAATTTCAAAGTTTTTACAATTTGAAATTCGACCCTTGATAAATATGCCCCTAAATTTACAAATATTTGAAATCCTTTACCTAGTTTGGAACATGCTTAAAGGGCACCTTTTAGGCAAAAATAATTTCCCCAACCAAGTTTGAGGCAACCAAGTAGTTTAAACAGAAAAATAAACAGAAGATGTACAGGCATTGATTGTGCTGGATATTTTGCACCATTCACTGGATCTCCTGTAGCGCAAGATGCAATATCAGACTAGGCTGGAATTTGGTAACCGCTTATATAGCAGACTTTCATGTCATGGGGATTAGCTTAATGTTATTGCTATACTCTTTATACAATGTCAGTGATGCATGGAATTCCATAGGAAATTCTTATAGCTTTCTTGGTCTAGCAATTACAACTATAGCCTCAGGGCTGTCTTTGTTTGGGCCCAAGGCAAAACAGACTTTGTGGGCACGCATTATATGTATCACTAACCTCCAAAAATTCGCCAGCGACGACTTCGCTCACATCTCGCAACACTTTGCCAGGCGTAGATTCGCCAGGACAACGCTAATTCACTAAAATTCAAAGTTGCATCCAAGGCGCCGAACGCTGGTGGAGTTAACGTTAGCGTTAATTCAGCAAGCAAAGCGAAGTTGCGCTAGCGTTGGCTAATTTGCATACGGCGGGAAGTTAAAGTTGAATGGACGTATATGTTGCAGCAAATACATTACATTACACAAGCCCAGGGAACCTTAATAAAATAAAATAGAGTTGTTATATTGCCCTACACATGAGCCCAGAGTATAGTTTATGTTCCATATGTTAGAAAATGTAGGGGGGAAGGGCAGGAAGACCTGAAGTCCCTGAAACTATCAGCCTAAAGGATGTTGGGTATCATGAGTGTCATGGTTTCCTTTGAATCTTCTACATAAGCCCAACTTAAGGTGGCCATACATAGGGAGATCCGCTCAACTGGCGATGTCGCCCCGATATGCTCACATTGAAGTAAGCAATATTGGGCTGATCCGATCATGGGCCCTAGGGCTCAACGATCGGATCAGAATGGAGGCCCTACGGGCGGTGGAATCATGGGACCACGTCAATGAACAAATTCGGCCGCGATCCATGGGATTTTTTACCCTGCCCGATCTACATCTGGCCGACTTTCAGACAGATATCGATTGGGGAAGCCCATTGGAGGGCCCCACGCACAGGCCAATAAGTTGCCGACTCAGTCTGTCGGCAGTTTTTATCGGCCCGTTTATGGCTGCCTTTAAAGAATGGGGTCAATGCACTGAAACCAAGGTGGGCATATATAAAAAAAAACCCAGAAAAGATGGAAGTAATGTGCTTATGGGTGGGGCCCTTATGACTGCAGCCCAATAAACAAGACCAGTATGGCATAGTCCATTAGGCAGGGCAGGATTTGCCACACTAGCGAAAACACTATTTAGTTTCATGATGGTATCTAGGGCAGACGGCCACCACCTTTAATAAAGTACATATGAAATATGATGAATGCAAGACTGCTCGTGGTCCAGTGCAGTTAAAATTTTTTAAAGGGTCTCTAATTAGAGGTGGTTGTTGGTAAGCCTACATTTAGGAGGTTATTTATCAAAAGCCGAAATTATCAGACCAAATCTGGACTAACTTCCCCCCCCCCCCCTATTTATTAATACATTTCAAATCTGGACTAACTTCCCCCCCCCAGCAGCCCATTAGCAACACAATGGGAAGGTAACTAGATAGCAGCTCGCTAACACAAGATAACAGCTGCCTAGTAGACATAAGAACAGCACTCAGTAGTAAAAATCCAGGTCCCACTGTGACTCCTTCAATTACACTGAGTAGGAGAAACACAAGCCTATCAGAAAGCAGTTCCATAGTGCAGCACTGGCTCTTTCTGAAAGCACATGACCAGGACAAATGACCTGAGATGGCATCTACACACCTATATTACAACTAAAAAAAATACACGTACTGGTTCAGGAAATGCATTTTATATTGCAGAGTGAATTATTTGCAGTGTAAACAGTGTAAAAACAACATCATAAAAGCATGACAGAATCCCTTTAAAGCAGCAGTTATTTGCTGCTTGCTTCCGTGGAACATTACTCAATATCACCGAGATGGTACCAGTGTCTTTTATTCTTTCCTCAGGGCTTTATAACTTTTCTCCGTGCAGAATGTTCTTTGTGATGGACAGTGGTCACTACCCATATAGTGATCCTATTGGGCTGGGCCCCCTTCTGTCTGTCAAACCACTTGTTTCTCAGCTAAGGAAGTCCCACCCCTGAGGAACTGCAGAGAAGAAAGCATGGAGAACAAAAAGGCATTTCTATGCCAAGAATGCAGTGCTGTCATTAGTTTAGAAGTGTCGGTATGAACAAAAGAAATTGGAAATGTATTAATAGCGATACACAATACAGCACATATTTTAAACAGATAATTAAAATGAAGACGTTTATTTTCTCATGTAAAATCTCTTAACAAATTGCAAAAACTAGATGTTAAGGAATCTGTTTATTCTATTCATTCTTAACGGTAAAATAACAAAACAGCAGATTCTATCAGTAGTTTACTGGAACTCCAGCCGACATGGGTCCCGTAGCCATCCCAGTCCATCGCAGCAAAGTCTCCACACTGTCTAGGGTTCCCCTCAGGGATGTATCCTCCTCCTCCAATGCAGTTCTGAATAAATAAATGACATATTAACCTAATATCCCAAGGATCCTAGTGAGCTTAAGATGACATTACACTTGGCTTGTCAAGATAGGTCACCCAAAGCCTGATAATGTCACCTATTGTTAGTCATGTCTAATTTGAGGCCAGAAATTTAAAATATCCCAGTTTCAGATAAAAAATGTCAAAGCTTAGTTTAGCAGCTACTGTGGGCGGCAGATTTTAGCCTAGTCTCTAGTACCCTGAGATAAATACAGTAAATACTTACCACTTCTGCATTGCAGCCAGACATTTTTACTCCAGAACACAAAGCCAGGGCAGCTTTCTCATAGTTCAATGCACGGAACTGGATAAAGCCAGGAATTAGTTCATCTAAGGGGAAAATGAAAAAATTAATGAGGATGAAATAAGGATCACAGGGTTAATAGTAATCTGCACTGCAACCTGTCTGAATCAGAGTTGCAAAGGGGCTTTTTAAAAGTGTTGACCGTAACCTCAATTAGCAAGTTTGTCTTGTGTCAGTCCTGTTGAATCTTGGCCAGAAAATGTTCAACTCATATGTTTTCAGGCCAATAACCACAAACACTGAGTAGGTGGTTCTTATTCCAGTGAATGAAAGGTTATTCTCCTGTCCACAAAAACAACCCAGCAAAGAAAATGCCCTGTGTGCCTACAGCCTTGAAGGAGAACTAAACCCTTTTCCCCTCCACCCCCTTCACTGTGGTTCCATTACCAGCCCTCCAAACTTCCTCACTGCAGCATATACTCCTTTTAATTCTCCTTGTATCTTGACATGCTAGAAATCCTCAGAGTTTAGAGGGACCATTTTCTGTTAGTCTTCTGATCCTCTTCTGTAGTAGAAACTTATTCAAAACACAGCTTCAACTGTGCATGCTCCTCTAAGATCTGTGCCGCCACTCTAACAGAAGTGGATCAGAGACAGACAGAAGAATGGTGCCTTTGAACCTGCTGCGCAACAGACAGTTGCTGAGGGCAGGGAACTTGGAGGGGCCAATGGAGCAGGTAGTGGAGGGGGTTAAGGGTTTAGTTCACCTTTAAGATACAAAATATATCTGAACATCTAATTTACTTGAACACAGTACCAGTACAAAGATAATAAAGCTCGTGTGAACAATTGAGATGAGTTCTAAAAAGCTATAATTATATTTGACATATTTGACAGATTATTTTTCTATTAATATAGGTCTGTGATGCTAGGAAAAACACAGAAATGTTAAACTTGATGGGCAGTTGGCTTTTTCCACCCAAATTATTTAATTCCAATGGGATGTGATTTTTGCACTTGATACAGAGGACAGCCTTCCATGCAAGCCAGGGAATATATAAGAATGATGAACGTCTAGCGTTCCTTTCTAACTAAGGTCCATGCTGTATAATACAATAGTAAAGACTACAGAAATTGTTTCCTCTTACTTCTTCCATTTGGTGAGTATAAGTGTGATGTCTGCTCAGGATTTCCAAGGTCATAAATAATAGGTATGGCTGGTCCATTGTCTTTTGGGCAGCTTCCAACATTGTATTTCACTGGGTATTTCTAGAAGAGAAGGACATTTCTTTAAATATAGATTTAAAAATGTCATCAGGCCTCACTGTTACTGCTTTATTTGTATCTTAAAAGTGGTTGTCATCCTATACAGTCACCTTTTAGTGCTTTGTAGCTTGTGAATCATGTTACCGGCACCCCATTTATACTCTGAAACCCCAGTACTATATGGAAAGGTACTTGCTCACCTCATTGATAAAAGGAAGTTCAAGCTGCTCCAGCACCCATAAATATAAAGAATGGGGTTACTGGTGAGTAAATCTGTACTGTTTTGTGTCACTAACTTTTTAGAGCCAAAATATATTGGGGTCAAAGAGCATTTTTGCAGAGCAACTTTTTGAGCGTAACATACAATGAGCTCTATGAGCGTTTTTTTCGTGGTGTCTTTTCCTGTGCAACATACATGGAATTTAATGGGTTACCAACCCTGAGGGGCAATGAGACACATAAGCAAGGATACATCTCCTTTCATGTTGGACACTGAAAATAAAACCCTAAAACAAGCAGGGACTCTACTATCCCCCCCACCATATAATTGCACTGTAGAACCTGTATCACATGCTTTACAAGAACACAAGCCTATTAGGTTGCATCTGACCAGTTGCAAACACTGTGTAGTAGAGATACAAACTGTGCCAACTACTAATAGGCTGTCCATATACAAGGTAATAAAAGTTCTAATATTTTACAAAAGCAATCACATAATGTTTATTGTGATCTGATGGGACAATGGTTGGACAACAGAGAATGGCCAAGTGGCCTTGTTTTATTACTTTGGATATTGTAGTGTAATATTTAATATAATATGTCAATTTAAATATTGTAATGTAATATATAATATAATATGTCAACTTACATAGGGTTAGATACGTGTTTCAACTTACTGTATACAAATGGAAGAGGTTCTCTCCTTCATCCTTCAGAAAGTCGTTGTCTGTTCGATATCTTAAATAAGAAGAGCTCTTCCAAAGCTTCAGAGGTGTATTGTTCGGCACATGCCACACAGCCACATTTTTAGCTTTGATGTCATAATATCCAGGGTTCTAAAATCATAAATGCAAAAAACTGTAGCGCCAGAACAAATAATAAGACAATGTAGGGGTCATTTACCACAGGGACAACATTGTTGAAAGTGCAAACAATGTGCCAGATTTAATTCAGTGAGAAAAAAGGTTTATAACGTGAAAACACATGGATGAGATTCAATTTGAGATGCAATTCAAAGCAGAAAAATTTATCTCACTGTTTATCACGTGAAAACTCTGTTGAGGTCTATGGGAAACAACTGGAACTGAATTGAATTTCGTCCGTGGGGCAGATTCACTAAAGGGCGAAGTGGCCTATGCTAGCGAAAATTCACCAGAAAACTCATCCGCAGGGACATCGAGAATTTATTAACAGGTGTAGGTGATAATTCATTAGTGAACGGGACCGTCACTAGCGTTCATTCACACTCTGTTACCAGGCGAATTTTCGCTCTGGCAAACAGTCGTTACTTTTGTGTGAATTTTGCTGAACGTTACCTCTTTCACTAGAGTTGACTTTGCCACCTCAGACCAGGTGAACGGCTAAAATTAAGGTAGATCTTCTTCAATTTTATGTCACTTACATCTTTATAGTTGTAAAAACGCTGGCGACTTGACCTTATTTTAAGCTGAATTGCCTGCAAAAGTCCTAACTATTAAACTTTTTTGGGTTAACATTTTTCCCCAGACATTTGAGGGCATGGAACATTCATTTTAGGGTGGGCTCATGTGTAGGTCATTATATGATCTCTTTTGTCTTTATTCAGGTAACTTGGACATTTGTAATAATAAGTGGCCACTTCAAGCATTTGCACCAACATCTCTAATAAACGTCCATACAACTTTAACGTACCCGCCCTATTCAAAATTACCTAAGTGCAAGAGGACTAACGAAGTTTCGATAGGCAGAATCGATCGCTAGTGTAATTTCGCTTTTAAAGGCTCACACTTCCGAAGTAACGCTAGCGAAAAGTCACCAGCATTTGGGACCCATTCCCAATTAGTGTTGTGGTAACGAATTTTCGTCTGGAGAAGTGGTGCGAAGACTTCGCTGGCGACAATTCACCCTTTAGTGAATCTGCCCCCAAGAGTTTTCTCGTGATAAACCATGAAATAGTTTTTTCTCACTGAATCTGGCCCAATGGCTGCAATCTGCCATCTATGTGGACTAATATATTTAGAGCTACCTCAATTTGTGCTCATCTTGCTAAATTTGGGAAGAAATATTCCTTACCTTGTAGTCATCACTAGTTGCTCCTTCCGGCAGTCCAAATGTGGCATAATTTGCCCAATTGCCCTCTCCTGCAGGGTTGTTTGCATTGTTGCCTGTTTGACTGCTCCAGCGATCTCCGGATGTGCACTTGCCTTGTATGTAGTTCTCATGAATGCTGGCCACCAACGTCCAACCTCCTCCGTTTGTGCTCATGTCACAGAATGTTTGATAGATCATTCCATTCTTAGTGCTCAATGTATAAATGCCATCTGGATCAAAAATATAATGGCTGCTTTAATTCAAGAGGGTTTTAATCCTGAAGAGGTGACTGTGGAGATGGCAGATAATTCCTGCTCAACCTTTTGTATATATAATGTTTTGGCCACGCTCCTACTTCTACTTCATACTTCTATAGCACTTCCCAGGTCATGTGCTTTACACAGATCAACACCAAGGGACCGATTCACTATGGGTCGAATATCGAGGGTTAATTAACCCTCGATATTCGACTAGGAACTAAAATCGTTCGACTTCGAATATCGAAGTCGACCGATTTAGCGCAGAAAATTCGATGGAACGATTGAAGGATTATTCCTTCAATCGAACGATTAAATCCTTCGAATCGAACGATTCGAAGGATTTTAATCCAACGATCGAAGGAAAATCCTTCGATCAAAAAATCCCAGGCAAGCCTATGGGGACCTTCCCCATAGGCTAACATTGACTTCGGTAGCTTTCAGCTGCCGAAGTAGGGGGTCGAAGTTTTTCTTAAAGAGACAGTACTTCGACTATCGAATGGTCGAATAGTCGAACGATTTTTAGTTCGAATCGTTCGATTTTCGTAGTCGAAGGTCGAAGTAGCCCATTCGATGGTCGAAGTAGCCCAAAAAAACTTCGAAATTCGAAATTTTTAATTCGAACCCTTCACTCGAATTTAGTGAATCGGCCCCTTGGGTGTAACTACAGAGGAAGCAGACCCTGTGGCTGCAGGGGGGCAGGAGGTATAGGGGCCCCACAAGGTCCTGATTCATATACAATTTAAATAAATATTGGTAAAACAGGTCAACCTCTAGAGTCTAGACTGATCAGCCCCTTGCACATACTTACCGTGGGCATTGTTGTCATACAGCTTGATCTCCTTACAGCTTCCATATGTATAGCCAGGGGTACTTGGAGGCCTAAACTGATCCTCAATTTGATTTTCATCCCAGCAAGCCAGAATGTTCATAATTCTTTTCTTCTTCTCAGATAATGTGACATTTTCTAAAATGTTGCCAAGTAAATTGTTTTTAATAATTACTTGATTGATTACGGACAAAATAAAAGCTTTAAACCAAGTACTAGTAGTCTGTATTGACCAACTGTCATAATTACTACAATTACTCTTATCTATTTACTCACATCTCTCTAAATTCCTCCATCCACTGCTGGCGACTGGCGAGGTTTTTTTTAATTCTCTTTTAAAAGAATAGATTTTTAATGCAGGAATATGTAAGAGGAAATCTATTAACTGAAAACGGTTTCCCTGTGACTGAATCCCTTGATCATATATTTCTGTTAAAGTGTAAATGAATATATTTTTAATATAAAACATCTTACCACATAATCCATCACCTTCCGAAGAGTCTTTTACAAGGACAAGTAGTAACAATAAATGCAGGAGCATTTTAGCCGAATCTGAAAAAAACGCAATACATTTACTACATTTATTTTTCGAAAGGCAGAACTGGCCGAACCAAGTTAGGATTAATGATCTATCCCGTCTTGCTTTGGCCAGAAATTTGCAAAACTGGTGAACAATTTGCGAAACAGCGAAAAAAAATGGGAAATGCAGCAACCGCGCTTTTGTTTTTGTGGCCATGCCCTTTTTGACGCGACTGTGCCTCTTTTATGCCGCCACTCCCTTTTTATGCGACCGCAACAAATCTGACAGTTTAAAGCTAGAAATGCATATACATTTAACATATAGACTTAAAGACTTACATCATTTCCATGGTTATGTAGAAACAAACTGCCTAACTCAGGCAGCAAATTCAAGGGTCTAGCAACAAGTGTTGCTAGACCCTTGAATTTGCTGCAGTTCTGAAACAGGAAAGTTCAGTGTGTTCAGCCAAATTGTGGAGTTTTGTTTGTGCACTTTGTATACTGCTTTGTGCATTGTAAATGACCCCTATAGTTGCTCACAAGGTTGTCTTATCAGCTAATACTGTAAGTGCAACGTCAGTTAAATACTAAAGGACATAAGCACCCTGGTATTTGGGTTCCAAACTGTGCCAAACCATATATATATATATATATATATATATATATATATATATATATATATATATATATATATACATACATATATACAAACCAGAAAGCTCCTAGCGCACACCGTTGAAGTGAAAAACCTGGGTGCTACCCTCCATGGCAAAATGACCTTGATAAAGGTCTTGATAAAGGTCTTAGAATTAGACCGAAACGTTGACCAGCTCTTTTTTAATGTAATTTAATAAAAATGGAGTTTTAACCTTTTTTGACAAATCCTGGTGTGCATCATCATTTTTTCGAAATATATATAGATATAGATATATATATATATATATATATATAGATATATCTATTTCTATATATCTATATATATCTATATCTATCTATCTATCTATCTATCTATATATATATATATACAAAGTTAGATTTGGGAAATGTAAAGGAAGACTCTATTCAAATAATGAAAGAGAATTTAAGATTTTGTAAGTATATTTGCAGTGTGCAGTAGTTACCAATAACCATAACTGTATTTCCCAATAACCATGACTGTATATAATTCAGTACTTTTTTTATATTGTCAATTGTACATCTGTTCATATTGCTCCCTATTTATTTGTACATAATCTACTACAAATGACATTGCATTTTGCAACACATTGTACTATATTGAATATTTTATATATATATATATATATATATATATATATTTATATATATATATATATATATATATATATATATATATATATATTGCATTTGTTGCTTCTTGCACTACTAATTGGATGCTAAACAACATTTTGTTACCCTGTATTTATACATGTGTGTAATGTAAATAAAGTTGAATCCAATCTAATCTAAATAATTAATGTGAGTTAAAAAAAGACCAAAGTCCATCAGGTTCAATCCCTCCAAATGAAACCCAGTGTCACACATACACACACTGACCCCTCCATACACTCACATAAATTCTATATACCCATATCTAGCAATAACAAAGAGAAATCAGATGGCACTCACCAAGCAAAATGTGCTGAATTTTTATGATTTATTCAGATCTCTGCACAACGTTTCAGGGGATCAACCCCCTTTCTCAAGTGCTCTATATATATAAACCCATATCTATACTAACTATAGAGTTTAGTATCACAATAGCCTTTGATATTATATCTGTCCAAGAAATTATCCAAGCCCCTCTTAGGGGCAGATTTATCAAGGGTCGAATTTAGACTTCATGGAAGTTTTTAAAAACTCCCATGAACTCGAAATTCGACCAAAATTTGACCAATTGCAATTTATGAAAAAATTCAAACTCGGATGAATGGCATCTACTCGCAAACTCGGATCGAATTCAAATCAAGTTTTTTTTTCTGGAAAAGACTCAATTTTCAGGAAGTCTGCCAACAACTCCAAATGGATTCCAAGACATCCCCCATAGGCTAAAACAGCAATTTGGCAAGTTTAAGGTGGTGAATAGTTGAATTTGAATTCTTAATACATGATACATTTTAAAAATCTATTTTGAATTTTAACAATTCCCTAGTCGAATTTCACTTAAAAAAAACTTGAAAATTTGAATTTCAAAATTCTAATTTCAAATTTCGAAATTCAAATTCAAAATTCAAATTTTGACTTCGACCCTAAATAAATAAATCTGCCCCTTAAAGTCATTAACAAAATTAGGAATTGTCTCCCTGAATCAGTGGTACAGGCTGATACATTAGATAGGTATAAGAAGGGGTTGGATGTTGTTTAGCAAGTGAGGGAATACAGGGATATGGGAGATAGCTCATAGTACAAGTTGATCCAGGGACTAGTCCCATTGCCATCTTGGAGTCAAGAAGGAATTTTTTCCCCCTCTGAGGCAAATTGGAGAGGCTTCAGATGGTTTTTTTGCCTTCCTCTGGATCAACTGGCAGTTAGGCAGGTTATATATAGACTTAAAAGATTGAAGTTGATGGGCGTGTCTTTTTTCAACCTAACTTACTAGTAGTAGTAGTAAGTAGTAGTAGTATGCAGAATCAGCATCACAACATCACCCGGCAGTGCATTCCACAACCTCACTGTCCTGACTGTGAAGAACCCCCTACGTTGCTTCAAATGAAAGTTCTTTTCTTCTAGTCTGAAGGGGAGGCCTCTGGTGCATTTATCCTTTTTATGGGAAAAATAGATCTCCTGCCTTCTGTCTATAATGTCCTCTAATGTACTTGTAAAGTGTAATTATGTCCCATTTTTTCCAGCGGGAACAACCCCAACCTTGACATCTTACCCTTCCATTTCTTCTACCAGTTGAATATGCCTAATTAAACAAGTTTAGCAGTTTTACAGCTTTTAGATGTGTTTATACCTTTCTGTTTTCTGGTTTTGAAACTCGTAACTATGCGACAAAAATCAGTTCTCCCTCGAGTCTGTTTATCAGCTGGTTTGTGCCTTATAACTTTACGAGTCAGAACAGGCAGTGGCGAGAATATAAATAGCCCACTAGATAATGCTTTCAATAGCAATTTAAACATATACCATTTTACTTTCATTGAAATAAATGAAAAATTGAACAGTTTGCAGCTGGAATCCCATTTAAATGCAGAACACACCTCTGCTAGCCCAGTGGTAACTTAAAGGGGAACTAACACAAAAATGAAAATTGAATATAAGCTTCCTCATACTGAAATAAGAAACTTTCTAAATACAATCAATTAAATATTCTTTACTGTTTCTAAAATAATCAAGTTTATCTTCACTATTCCTCTCTCAACATCTGTTTCTCTTCATTCTGTCTTCATGCAGCAGTTGGGTGTCAGATATTCATTGACAGTTAGATCCAATATATCTTATAGGGGGGCTTCTTTTGCCTAGAAGATGTATTAGAGCTCACTCTATTAAAATCACCAGACATCATGTCTCTCTACATGCAGAATTTGTGCAAAAGGCAGTTGTTTTGTTAGATTTTGTTTCTACTGGAATCAGTTATTTGAGTTTGCTCTAATTCATCTGCTAGGAAAGGGAGCCCCCCTATAAGATATATTGGATCTAACTGTCAATGAATATCTGACACCCAACTGCTGCATGAAGACAGAATGAAGAGAAACAGATGCCGAGAGAGGGAAAGTGAAGATAAACTTGATTTTTTTCAGAAATGATGCAGAATATTAAATTGATGGTATTTACAAAGTTTCTTATTTCAGTATCATGAAGCCTATATTAAAGTTTTATTTTTGCGATAGTTCCCCTTTAACTCCTGTTTAGCCCACACTGGTAGTAAGTTAGACAATACTTACCTACAGGAAACCAACTATTGTGTTTAACTCCACTTGCAGGTCGTCTGTTTAATCATGCAGTAAGGGAGCAGTAGTCCTCGGAAGGTCCCAGCGGTTCCACTTACACTGTCTGCTTGGGTGCAACTAATAAAACACCACCGTCTCTCACTCTGCAAAACTTTTAAAAAAAAATGATTGAATTTCACTGTTAGAATATATACCCTTTTGCCCCTTAAATCCTTCCTCTGCAGTTGTATAGAACAAATCAAATAGACTTGACAGGAAAAATAAATGATATAGATAAGACCAACTCCTCAGCCAATTGCAACACAGCGTTGGATAAACTTGCCTTTAATGAATCATGACTTTTTGAAGTATTTCCCACTTACTCCTTCCCCACTCCCAGTCCTGTTCTGGTGGGCTGTTATCAGTAATGCATTCACAAATACTTTTTTGACACTTTCAGATAAACACTTTGGAAAGTGCATGAAATATGTATCACTTCTCCAATCTGCCACTAGTGAGTAATAGGAGAGAAGGCTACTTGGGTCACAAATGTTCAAGAATTAAATGTGCAGATGAGGCTCAGAGACATCACCAATAGTTTTAGAAGGATTATTTGATCTGTTTCATTTGCCCTAGAAAAAGCTATAGTTGCACTAGCTGGCAGTCCACTGTATCACCTCCTCCAGGGCTTCTATTGTCTTTATATTCAAATTACAAGTAGCCTGGCCTGCATGCAGATGGGGGGCATGGTGGTATTACACTATTTGGCCATGGCCAGCAGAGACAGGACTGGAAATGGCACTTTTTCAACAGTGTAGTGCAGAGAAAACAGTTATGAGATCTATTATCAGAAAACCAGAAATCTCTTATTTACAGGAAGACCATCTCCCATCCATTTTAAGCAAACAATTATTTTCATTATACAACATTTGAATTATTTCCTTTTTCTGTTTAATAATAAAACAGCACCTTTACTGGGTGATCCAAATCACCATTGTCTGGCAAAGGGTTGGAACTAGAGATAGGCGCAACGCTCTGCGGGAGCAGGGCAGGTGCCTGCTCAAGATTCTTCTGCCTGCCTACCCTCAGTCTGGATCCCCTCCCCTCTGCAGCTCTCGCCTACTCCATCTGTCTCTCCAGGTGCCCAAAAGAGTGCAGGAGCGGGTCTGGGCCAGTGGGGCACAAAAGAGCAGGGGACTATCATTTTTTTCCCAGTGTCCCACTGGCCCAGTCTGACCCTGTCCTCCCTCCTGCTCAAATACTTCAGTGGGAGCACTTACCGGACACCTGGCTTAGCGTGCTGCATGTAACACTGCCATCCCATGCGGCAAGTTCATATCCAAGAAAAAGCAAAAGCCGGAGCACAGAGGAAGCCAGTATAATTTTTTTTTAAAAATGTATTTAATAAACATTAAAAACTCCAATTACAGCAACATATCACAGGTCTTGGCTGCCCGCTTGACGCGTTTTGTGGCTCCCCACCACTTCATCATCAGAAGCTCCCCCCCTCCCCTCCCTGCCCTTACCCTTCCCCATCCCCTTCGTTGCCCTTCCTTATGTTACGGTCACGTATGCACACACATGGGGGGGTTAGCCACCCAGGTTGCCTAGGGCGCAAGGTCAACCTGGTCTGGCAAACCCAATGTCCCCAGCATTCTATCCATGCCTGTAGTAGCCTTTACTGAGAAAACTATATGACATGGTTATATCCAACACTTTTACCTGGTCTTAATGCCAACTCCTGATGCGAATCACTCATAAGTGCGCTGGGAAACTCTGAAGCTTATCAACACATCGAAAGCCACTCTGAGTGGTAGAAATGATGCAATAAACGCTACAAAAATCGCATAATTGAACATTTTGATGGATCGGCTGCAACTGCATTGGAATTTTGGAGGAAATGCTACATTGTGGGTAAAGAATATGGGTAATTGAGAATTCAATCAAATAAATGTACCCAATCTGTTACCGCAGTTTTTAGCCTATTACCATACATATTTGTTATACCTTATTAATTCTATCCTATTGGAAAATCAAACACCAAATACACCCAAACGAAGTAAAAATAATTCAGCTCTTCATTTAAATCCAAAGGGACCATTGTATTAAAGTTTCTATCCATACGGCTTTTACTGTATTATCAATGACAAGCTGCCTATGTTATCTGCTGTAGACATTATAGACAGATCTCACTCGTGAAACAAAACAGTTTTATAAGACCAAAACAGTAATTCAACCAAGAATATCATCTTTTGTTACTATAACACTGGTTTCATAGGAAGGCCTTTAATTAAATAGTCCTTGGCATCCTCATCAATAAGTCCTTTCTCAAATGCTTTCAGTTCATAAGAATGAATGTCATCACAAACCAGCTTACTCTAATGCCATTCAGGTGTCTATAAGCCTCTTCCAGGTAATCCCACAGATACATAATCATCAGCTCTCTTTATAATAACGTCTTGATTGTTCTATTCTGTTTTGGGCATGTTATACAATCTTCTGTCTAAGTCATGCCAGTGTCAAGCCTCTGTGTCAAGAAATATCAATTTCACCAAAACATTTTATTTGGAATTTTGCCGTTGAAATGGACGTTCCATTTCTAAAGTTAGAACCTACAACTGCCAACATAATTTTCATCTCTCAGATCTATTTTTTATTTTGAAGCCGTCCTTTGTTTATAAATTTGTTTTCTTAAAACTGAAAAGGTTCCCAATATAACCGCGCAAACTTTATCTAGGGGAAAAGGAGACAATTACAACAAGTCCTTAGGTGGCATTTACCTTTACCTTGCAAATTGCTATTTTGGGAGCAAGTGTTTTTACGCATAATGCAGCCTTCCCCCTTACAATTCCAAAATAATTATGGCTGTGAGGTAGCAATGTGGCTCAAAACAGCACTGTTGCACATGTTCTGCAGTGACGATTGGATTCCATTGCACTAAAGACATTCAGTGTTCAGATGTCGAACTTGAGGTCTGCATCCATTTCTTAAGGGCACGGGCAGATTGGGGGAGATTTAGTCGCCTGGCAACTAATCGCTGTCACGGTCGGCACCCTACACCAGAACAGATGCCAAGCACCCTGGTCTCGGCTCGACTTCACCAGTTAAGTGACCGCCTTTGGCCTCGGGAGGAGCCCTCGGCTTACTCAGATGCCACCTGGACTTAACGAGAGGTGCAAGGCGTAAGTTCTGGCAGGCAATGGGGCACGACTGTTAACAAGGATGCTGGAAGATAAGAAGCCACCAGGAACAGACAGGCCGGGTCAGCACAAGCAGTTAGAGTAGTCAGACAGGCCAGAATCAGGATTAGAGATCGTAGAATAGTCGGAGAACAGGCAAGGTTTCAGGATTGGAGAGAACAACGTAGCTTCAGGCAGGCAAGGTCAGGATTGGAGAGGTCAGAGTAGTAAGCAGGCAGGCAAGGGTCAAACACAGTAGATCAAACAGGAATCACACAGAATAACACTCAGGTACAAGCTAATTGAACCTAACAATGGGCAATTTGCTGAAAACCAAATTCCCCTTTTAAACTGTTTGAATTTTGCGCCAATTGTGCGCTGGCGTCGTCATGCCAGCGCAACTGCGCCTTTAAATAATGCACGCGCCCTAGAGGACAGGAACTGGCATGGAGCAGGGAGCAACATGACAGGGTGACGAGGATGCGGCGTGGACCCAGCTGCCGCTAGACCACCAGGTTCCTTACAATCGCCTCTTCTGTGGGGCGACAATCTCCCGAACTGCCTTCCCCCTGCTAAAATGAAAAATCACCTGCGCCAATGAACTTGCGGTGCTTCAATTTCCGAAGTCGCCCAAAGTTTTCCTCGTGAGGCAATTTTGAGGCGACTTCGGAAATCAAAGCACCGTGAGTGCCATTGCACTGGTGTTTTCTCATTATAGCAGGTGGAAGGCAGGGGAAGGCAGTTCGGGGAGATTGTCCACCGCAGAAGAGGTGATTAGTCGCCAGGAGTCTGCCTTTGTGCCCCTGCACAAGTTTAAGGCACCAGTCGATGTAGGTCACTGTGTAAACACTGGAGCTACCACCACTTTTTAGGCTGGTAGTAGTAGCTCAGGGTTCCCTCTGAATCAGTAGGTGTATCATGTTAGATTCACAGGAAGGAGCAGGATGGAAAGAGTGGACCTATTTAAACTGGTGATCATATTAGAAGTGGTCTGCTGGCCCCCATGTCATCCTCTGTATTTTGGCCTTGCTTCCTGTGTTTCACTTGACCAATTTTCTTCCTCTTTCACTAAGGAACAAAGTCAATTACAACTTATATTGATAAGAAAATATATTTATATTCTGGATAGCCAGTCAAACAGGTCCATATGAAACAGATAACAGACCCCAGTTTCAAAGGCACATTCATCAAAAATAGAAAAAAGAGCATCCCTCAACAAATAATACCATAAAACTCTACTGTAACTTAGGATATCCCAAACCCAGAACTAACTCCAAGAACCCAATCACAGCTCACACTTATGCCTATAGCAGCCGCCTTTGGCTTTGGGAGGAGCTCTCTGCTACTCAGATGCCTCCAGGACTTAATGTGAGAGGACCAAGGAGAGAGTCCTGAGCAAACTAGGGAACCAAACGTATAGAATGGACAGGGGAGCAGGCAGAGTAGATGTGAAGCAGGCCTGGTCAATACCAAACAGGCAATGCGGTACCAAATCAGGGAGCAGGAGTGAAGTCAAGGTCACCATAATGCGGTACAGAATAAGGATCTGAAGAATGATCAATACCAGGCAGTAGTCAGTACAGGCAGCAGAATGACAAATTCAGGGACAGGCAAGGGTCAAGAACAAAGATCAGACTTGGAAAACACACCACGGAAATATGGAAAAGACCTTACATTGGGCAGTGAATGTTTTGTCGAGGCTCTTAAAATAATGTAAGGTTCCCATTCCATTTACTTTTATTCAAAAGTCATATTAAAAGAGTAACAAACATACAGGTCCCATGGTATTCCACCTTACGTGTTTCATACCCTCTGGTACTTAGGCAATCACAGCACCATGTCAACAAACAAAATTTAAACCCTAAATAAGTCCCTCTCATTCAAACAAAAAACTCAATCAAAAATTGCCATATATTTCTTAATTAGAAACAATATTATGCACATACATTTCTGGGGTTCTATTCCTTGATCTGTATGTAATCAGTATAGATAATAATATAAAACTCAAATAGCCAAAGTTAATTATAAAATCCATATTATCAACCCAATTTTGAATACCATGGGGTCTGTATGTTTGTTACTCTTTTAATATGTCTTTTGAATAAAGGTGGCCATACACAGGGATGTCGCCAAACAAACGGATCTCTCCCCAATATGCCCACATTGAGGTGGTCAATAGCAGGCGGATCTGATCGTGGGCCCTAGGGCCCAATGATCGGTTCAGAATGGAGGCCATACTGGCCGTCGGATCGCTGGATGATTTTAATGAACAGGATTTTTTACCTGCCCGATTGACATCTGGCCAACTTTCGGCCATACATCGATCGGGGATGCCCGTCAGATGGGCTAATAAGCTGCTGACTCTGTCTGTCGGCAGCTTTTAACAGCCCGTGTATGGGGCCTTAAAAATAGATATTTATTGAGGTATGTGTTTTTCTATACAACTTAAATTGGACTGATATTGTCATGTGAGGACACATTTCTTGATTGCAATCGGTCATCTGAGTTTGACCTCCATTAAAATTAATTTTGACGTAAAAAAACACTTACAGGCCGATTCACTAATGGTCGAATATCGAGGGTTAATTAACTCTCGATATTCGACTAGGAATTTAAATCCTTCGAATTCGAATATCGAATTCGAAGGATTTAGCGCAGGAAATTCGATCGATCGATCGAAAGATTATTCATTCGATCGAACGATTAAATCCTTCGAATCGAACGATTCGAAGGATTTTAATCCAACGATCGAATGAATATCCTTCGATCAAAAAAACTTGGGCAAGCCTATGGAGACCTTCCCCATAGGCTAACATTGACTTCGGTAGCTTTTAGCTGCCGAAGTAGGGGGTCGAAATTTCTTTTAAAGAGACAGTACTTCGACTATCGAATGGACGAATAGTCGAACGATTTTTCGTTCGAATCCTTCGATTGGTAGTCGTAGTCGAAGGTCGAAGTAGCCCATTCGATGGTCGAAGTAGCCCAAAAAATACTTCGAAATTCGAAGTTTTTTTACTTTGAATCCTTCACTCGAATTTAGTGAATCAGCCCCTTATTATTGCTTCCCATCATTTTTATTTTTGCACAAGTTTCAATTTATACTAACTCTGAGTTGTGTTTTTCCTTAGCAACATCTCAGGCAGAGCATTTGTGCCATTCTTTTTAAAATGTAAGTATTCAAGGAAAGACATGCCGAGCATATTTTCTCACTGTTGCAACACCATGAGGATTTTATATACAGCAATAAATACCTTCACTGGAATCACAAGAGGAACTCTTATTTCTGACCATTACTGGGATTTAAGCCAAAATATACAGATAATGAAATCTCACGCTGTTATTGAACACATTTGGACAGAGTGATTAGCTTTTATATTTTGGGGTGTGATATAATTCCTGGAGGAATGTAATAAAAGCCAGAATGTTTGCTAAAGGTGAAGACACCTATAATATGGGGCAGCATGGTGGCTCAGTGGGTGGTACTTCTGATTTGCTGGGGTTCTGAGTTTGATTCTGACCTGGGGCACTTTCTGCATGTTGTATATTTCGATGTTCTCTTTGTCTGCATGGGTTTTTCTTTGGGTACCCTACCAAAAAATGCAGCCAGGTTAATTGGCTTCTTATACAATTAACCATAGTGTGATCCTAGACCCCTCCAGGCCCCTCTGCAAAGAACTTCAGAGTGATCCTGCGCTGACTTTCACCTGCCCTCCATGCCTTCTTGCACCCACCATAATCTGTCCCTTCACAAAGGGAAAAGGATGTCCTCCCATGGCAAGGTTACATCCCAAACAGAAAGGGCAGGGGGCTGACTACTGGAAGAATCCAAAAGAACCAAAGTTGAAATAAAGAAGTTTTTGATCTACAAGTTCCTTCAGTCCTCAGTTGCTGGGTAAAATCTCATGTATCTGGTTATACTTATTTACATATTTCTTTCATTGGCCATTGGGTTGATGATCATTTCCTGGGATTTTTGGCAAGGGGTGTTCCTTCCTCTTTGGAGCAGTAGATCTGGATGGATGTTACATCAGGCCTGGAGTCAACAAGGCCACAGAACTGTTAGGCCAAAAAGGGACAACCCTTTTAGAGAAGTAAAGGAGCAGGGACCCCATGAACAAGTTTCATTCATTCCTTATACCGAACTACACATACAAAACAACAGAAAACTTAGAAATAAGCACAAGCTATAACCAACACATACAGTTCATTCCCCTAAATAGAAATACCCTTGTTAAAACTTAGGGCCTTATTAAATTAAACTAAAAAGTCCTACCAAACTAGAATCCACGATTGGACCTTTTTTATTATTTAAAAAATCACAATTAAATTGGATCAGGGACAAACAGGAAAAAATCAAGTGAAAATCCGAATTGTACGATTTATTCAGACTTTTTTGCCAAATTGCTCAATTTTTTAAGGCTTATTTTCAATAAATTTTTTGGATTTCTGCCCAAAATGTCAAGGTGAATTTTTGAACTCAAATTTTTTTTGTGTACTTTGACTAGGGAATAGTCCAAATTCAATTTGAATTTGAAAAAAATTCTTAAATTCGAATATCGAAATTTATCTTGTACTGTCTCTTAAAAAATTCGACCATTCGCCATCTAAAATCTGCCAAATTGCTGTATGATTTGAATTCGATCAAGTGCACTATTCCTTTGATTCTGCGATTTGGCCGAATACGGACCTATTCGATCGAAAATGGACCTATTTGGCCAATAAAAAACTTTAACTTAATTTCGATTGGTCTTTTTGAATTTCGAAGTTTTTCAAATTTGACCCCTAATAAATTTGCCCCTAAATCTTGAAAAATTAGAGTTTTTTTTTCTACTAAAGATTCAGATTTTATAGTACAAAAAACAAATTGTTCGAGTTTTTGGTATTCAGACTTTAATAAATAACCCCCTTAATATCAGTCACTGCAAAATTAAATTTCACTGTTTTTATTTAAAATATGCATAGGTATGTAAAACTCTCCCCAGTGATCTCTAATGAAATTATGAAACTGGACATTTAATTAAACTTCAGGCAGTTCAGTATGTAGGACAGGTCAATGGTCTTATTTATTTATTTTTGAAAGAGGAATAGCTTTCTTGCATTTTCATTGGAATTTTGCTGCCATTTGATGCCAACTGTAGTTATTAAGAAATTTAATATTGTATTAAGCAAGCTTAAGGGTGGAGCTGTAGGGCTGTATCTGGCCAACTTCCATGAATCCTTCCACATAAATATTTTTGGAAATGTGATGTGCCTCAAACCTAGTATCTATCAGGCTGGATATCAGAGGGTTTTCACTTCCAAGCTATCCTGGTTAAGGTATAATGTTGGTCTTCATGTTATTTGTTTGTAAATTCCTTTTTTTTTCTGCTATAGATCAAGTACATACTGCTACCATCATACCTACAAATGACTATGATCTTGTTGTCTGTTACTTGACATGTAAAAAATGTTTAATTGTAGAAAAGGACTTTTTTGTGTTGCTATGAAAAAACTGTATTTGCTTACTAAACTTGTTGAGACCCTGTTTACTAACATTGGGTCTTAAAGGATAACTAAACCTGTAAAATAAGTGAATGTAAAATTAATGAAAATTTACGTTATTTTAAGCACTTTTGAAAATTACATTCATTGTTTATTTTGTTTTTATACCAAGATATTAAGGGACACGTGTACTATGTTTGTGAATATTCTCATTCATCCAGGTCATGGTATGGTATAGAAATAAGTCAAATCAATTGGACTTGCTGTGTTTTTCTTGAAAGGATAAGTAAACCTTTAAAATAAGTGCATGTGAAATTAATGAGGCTGCTATTCTAAGCACTTTTGCAATGTACATTCATTATTTATTTATTTTTAATTCCAAGATATTAAAGGATACATGTATTGTTAATATGGAGGAATTTTGTTACAACAGCACCACCTGCTGGTCAGTTTCCCACCAGTCTGACCACCAAGTAGTCAAGGAAGTTGTCAAGAGGAAGAAAGAGGCTGCTCTGATGTTCTTCTGCTTAGGGAAGATTTGAGAAAGGTTTCTAATTTTATTCCTAAGCAGAAGAACATCAGAGCAGCCTCTTTCTTTCTCCTGACAACTTCCTGGACTACTTGCTGGTCAGACTGGTGGGAAACTGACCAGCAGGTGGTGCTGTTGTAACAAAATTCATTCATATTAACAGTACATGTGTCATATCTATAGAAATAAGTCAAATCAACTGGACTTGCTGTGTTTTTCTTGAAGTAGTTTCACCAGTCATCCAACGGGCTTTCTCAATTCAGAAAAACCTCTTTCAAAAATAAATAAGACCATTGACCTGTAGTACATACTGAACTGCCTGAATTGAGAAAGCCAGTTGGATGACTGGTGAAACCTCTTCAGAACTAAGGTGTTAGGATAATGGCGCATGTAGTGATCTGGAAAGTTTTGTTTGTTTTTCTTCAATTCAAATATGGTGTGAAAAATCCACAGATCCTCCTCTAGTGCTTATGTGTGGAAGCAGGTAATTGTCAGCACTGGTGATTTCAACACTTCATAATTAGTAATGGTGAATCGGACCTATTTTGCTTCCCAAAATTTGCGAAATGTCGAAAAGCTTGCCGAAACACAATAAAATCTATGGGCGACAAATTGAGCGTCAAATTTTTGACGCGCAAACATTCTTTGGGTGTAATTTTGGCTGCAAAACTTGGTGAAAAATTTCGCTCATCACTAATCGTAATAATAGGGCAATGGAAGGTGATTGTATAGCTGTGTCTTTATTGAGTTAAAGCCTAGAAGAAGAAAGATCCTCCCATGAGTCATTGCCCGTATAAGTGATCGATATATCTTGTTTACGATAGTTTTTCCTAATCATCTGCATTTACAAGTTTGATTGGTCTGCATAAAATGTTACACATGATGTTAATAATCCAAAAAACTTTCACCACAACTTTACCACAACCAACACACCAGTTCAACAAATTCTTTTTATATCCAAAAACAACTTTGTAACTAACACTCTCATGCAGCAAAAACTTGCAAACTGTATTCGAAAAAGTGTTGCTGGAGAATATTCAGATACATTCAGTTCTCCAAGCAGGCTAAGTAAGTTCAGGTCCCTCATGCAGAAGAATGACCCACCTGGAATGATACTACAGCCATTATCCTTTTTATGGAAAGGCCGTCTCCCATAGACTCCATTATAATCAAATAATGCAAATATTAAAAAATGATTTCCTTTTTCTCTGTAATAATAAAACAGTAGCTTGTACTTGATCCCAACTAAGATATAATTAATCCTTATTGGATGCAAAATCATTTTATTGGGTTTATTTAATACTTACATGATTTTCTAGTACGTAGAAGGATCACCAGCACACAGGAGTTTAGTTAAGCAGGGCAAGCCCTTGCAATTTTATTAAATGCAGTGCAACGTTTCGGGGCACGCCCCTTTGTCAAGCATAAAAGGGGCGTGCCCCAAAACGTTGCACTGCTTTTAATAAAATTGCAAGGGCTTGCCCTGCTTAACTAAACTCCTGTGTGCCGGTGATCCTTCTACGTACTTTGACTGGGTGGCTGCCGATTCCCCCATCACTGAGCACCAGGAAACTCTGCTGGGGTATGTGAGGTGTGCGGTTTTTCCAAATTAGCTTGGACATGATTTTCTAGTAGACTTACTATAATGGAAAGATCCATTATCCGGTGAACCCCAGGTCCCGAGCATTCTGGAAATAATAATGCGGTGTAGGAAATTAATAAATCTCCACTGGAAGCAATTTGTAGACCTACAAGGTAAGACACAATGAAGCAATGGTTGATTTCACATGGTGAGAAAGACTAGAGAACAAAGATGAGAATAAATGAAGGTGAAGTAATCCAGATGCAACATGGATTTGAACCCCATAGACAAATCAAGATCATGTGACATTAAGAAACATACCCCCCCAATATTATGAATGGAACCTTCTTGAGAACACAAATAATACCAAAATATTGGAAAGAATATTCACCATCCCCTGACACAGCCTTTGTGACCCAGTAAATCCACACATTGGCCAATGAATAGAAGTGGGGTCCTTGACAAGTTCTTTACACTTACACAACAATTTACAATATAGTATCAAGTTAAGGAGGTCTGTTTCACGATGTAACAATAAGTATATTTTCTTTGTTAGATCCAGCAAATGGAGAAGACGCGTGTGGTTATATTAATTCTTTTAACTGCTTCAGGGATCCTGACTCAGAAGGGTGAGTTTCAATTATCTTCAATTACGTGTAAGCCCAAAGTTCATAACTAGTAACCACCACTATATACACACACTATCATCACATTATTTGCTGTTATCTATATTTTTAGTTGAAAAAAAATTGAATTTTTCGAGATTTCTTATACCCCCGAGGATGGAAAAAAGTGCAAATCTTAAAATCCGGCATCTCAGACTTACCGAGGTTGTATATAATTCAATGGGAGAGGTCCCTATCCTATTTGGAAGTATAGGTGGTCTGTGCCGAAATAAGCCCTAAAATCTGAATATTCCAGACTTTTTGGTAAAAATTCCCCAAAAAAATGGCTTTTCTGAAAAAAATCATAAGATTTGGGAAAAAAATTGCACAATTCTGTTTTTTGCTCTGCCTTTTTGGGAAAAAACATGGAAATATTGAGCAATTCAGGAAAATAATCTGAAAAAATAGTATGATTCGGATTTTCGCTTGATTTTTTCGTGCTTGTCCCAGATCCGCTAAAATTGTGATTTTTTTTTTTATAATAAATAAGGTTTAATTGTGGATTCTAGTTTTGCTGGATTTTTTATTAAAATAGTCAGATAAATTTGACTGATAAATAAGGCCCTTGAAAATAATTCGCAAATATTACTTTAAAGTCAGTTGCCAGGTATTTCATTCAGAAAAGTAACAGTCAATTTTGTTTTACACTGGTCTTCATTTTCCCTTACATTTCTAAACTCTCTCTTTTTTTCTTAGATATGGATGGCAAGGTGTTTCTTATGCCCAGAGAGACCAGTACATCTTACGTGCGTCTGTACCCAATGAGAAACGGTCCGATCGCCAACCTCACAGTTTGCCTCAAATGCCACACAGATCTGGCACGGACTTATACTCTTTTCTCTTTGGCAACCTCAAGCAAATACAATGACTTCCTCATGTTTCATTATACCAACAGGTTTTCAATATATGTTGGAAACCAACAATTGTTTTTTAATATACCAAGCACCGTGGAACTGAGGAGCATCTGTGTGAGCTGGGGGTCGCTGAGTGGAGAAGTGGTTTTATGGATCAATGGCAATCCATATCCGAGAAAGATGTTTATGAAAGGGTACAGAGTCGGTGCCAACCCCATCATTATCATTGGACAGGAACAGGATAATTATGGGGGTGGGTTTGATGCTTCTCAGTCTTTTGTTGGAGAGATAAGTGATGTTCACATGTGGGATCGAGTTCTTAGTTCTCAGGACCTTATGGATGTTCTTTATAACAGTAACATATCAGGGAATGTAATTAACTGGCAAAACTTAACCTATGAAACCAAAGGTGAAGTCCTGGTGCTTCCACAACTGTGCAAATTGAATTACAAACCTGACTGTTGTAATATTCCCTCATAAGGACATTTCACAAAATTCTCCATGTGTCAAGCGCCTTCACCTGTCACTGCACACATAGAGCAGGTTTTGGCCCTAAAATGCACACAAACATTTTTAGGCCAAAACTGCCATATGAAGGGACATCAAGTAAATGGAATAGCATGAGGCAGAGGCAGTAAAGGTCAGGGTTTTTTTTGCCATGTTCCCTTGGACTTAAAGGGATACTGTCATGGGATAACATGATGCATCAGTTAATAGTGCTGCTCCAGTAGACTTCTGCACTGAAATCCATTTTTCAAAAGAGCAAACAGATGTAATTTTAAATCTGACATGGGGCTAGACATTTTGTCTGTTTCCCAGGTGCCCCCAGTCATGTAACTTGTACTTTGATAAACTTTAGTCACTCTTTACTGCTGTACTGCAAGTTGGAGTGATATCACCCCCCTCCCTCCATCCCCACAACAGAACAGTGGGAAGGTAACTAGATAACAGCTCCCTGGCAGATTTAAGAGCAGCATTCAAATAAAAAATCCATGTCCCACTAAAACAACTTCAGTTACATTGAGTAGGAGAAACAACAGCCTGCCAGAAAGCAGTTCCATCCTAAAGTGCTGGCTCTTTCTGAAAGCACATGACCAGGCAAAATGACCTGAGATGCGCCTACACACCAATATTACAACGAAAAAAAATACAATTGTTGGGTTAGGTATGATATTTGCAGTGTAAACAGTGTAATTTAGAAATAAAAGCTACACCATAAAAATCAAGACAGAATCCCTTTAAAGTTCAATGTAACAGCCATTTCCTATCCAATACCTCCCTGTGCACTTGCAAACAGAAACCTTTCTCCTGTCACCTGGCTATTGTTATTGCTACATTGAAACTAAGACCCCTCCCAGTATAAATAAATAATAATTAGAAATACATATATATATATATATTAATGATTGTTGCTTAGATAGATTAGAAGTAGACCAGCTCTTTGCACAGTTTTTGGTTCAATGCTTTTATGCTTTTTATTTAAAAAAAAAAAGTGCAAAAATATAAAGAATGAAACATGCTCCATTCAATTAATACTGTATTTCATAAGCCGATTATTGGATATTGCAAAGATCATGAAAGAACAATGACGATGGTTATTGGTGGGTTTAAAATGTGGGTTTTGAATAGTATGTGCCATAAATGTCTCAGCGTCATTAATATACTGATAATGGATTGAGTGCAGAGGACCTTTTGTCTCTATCCTCTGACTGATGGCAGCCTCATGGGTGTTAATCTTAATAATTATATGGTAGTTATGGGATTAAAGGAATAATATAATGCAAGTTTATATATTCATTTGTGCACACAAGACATTTCCTGAGAAATTCTTTGTTAGAATGATAAACATGGGTGGATATGGCAGATGTTTGATGTACCAATTATAATTAAAACAGTAAAACAAGTATCCTAATCATTTATATAACATCCTGTATGCTTTTCTGGCATAGCCTTCTAGAACAGGATCACATTCGAGACCATTTACCTACTGGCAATAAAGCAGACCTGGAAAGCCTCTACAGCAGGGGTGCCCAACCCTTTTAACCTATAAGTCACATCCAATTGTAAAAAGAGTTGAGGAGCAACACAAGCAAGAACAGAGTTCCTGAGGGTGCCAATAAGGGCTGTGATTGGCTATTTGAAAGCCCCTTTGTACACTGGCAGAATACAGGAGACTCTGGCAGTATATCTGGTTTTTTTTGCAACCAACACTTGCCTCCAAGTCTGGAATTCAAAAACAAGCTCCTGCTTTGAGGCCACTGGGAGCAACAGCCAAGGGGTTGGTGAGCAAAATGTTGCTCCCAAGCAACTGTTTGGGGATCACTGCTTCACGGTATAGGTGGGAAAGGTGGGAGACCTTAGGGGGCATTTACTATACCTCCCAATCAGAAATACGGGATCATTAAGGGAAAGTACTCATACTTCATACTGGGCAGTACTACATGTCACATATTGAAGGGACAGTATTCCTTAATTTTTATCATTTTCTATTGGGTTTTCCAAATGGGAATTCTAAAAAATGTATGTATTTCTGTGTAATTCATTCAATTTCCACAAGGTTCCTACTGAGTTTATGATTCCAGTACTAGAAGCCAGACCTGGCCTGAAGGACAAGCTGCCCTTGCAAGACTTCTTTGGGGACAAATATACGGAACAGATCATATCGGGGACAACCCTCTGGGTTTTCTCGAATCCTGTATTGAAAGAAACTAAGGCATGGCTGTTTGCCATGGTTATGGATTGTAAAAGCTATAGATTTATATAAAAAGGCTGTGCCAAGTCCATGGATTGTACAATTTTGGTACCTGATGCTTTAAGAGCTCATTAACCAGTCTTTAAGGCTATGTGGCAGTTGTCCTAGATCCTCTATCAGTTAATTAAATAAGTGGTTCCCAGTTGTGAGCTTCTACAGTATATGGAATACATGTGCTCAATAGGACACATGGGGTTCCATCTATGGTACTGACCTTCTGAGTACCCCTATATATTGGCTGGCACTTCCAATACACAGCACAGATTGTGCTACCAAGAATTTTAACTAGCAGACATCCATCAACTCAGCAACTCTTGACAAGATAGGCAGCCCATTTGCCTATGAGTGGGCCAAA
The DNA here is from genome assembly GCA_038501925.1 of Xenopus petersii. Classification (NCBI taxonomy): domain Eukaryota; kingdom Metazoa; phylum Chordata; class Amphibia; order Anura; family Pipidae; genus Xenopus; species Xenopus petersii. The sequence continues at coordinate 11,313,137 of CM076687.1, read as the reverse complement.
AACCATGTCCATGGTTAGATACTGATCAGGCAGGCTGCATAGATCTGTTCATAAAAACAAATTAAAAAGAGCTCAAGAGTAAGCACAAGCTGCATTCCACCTAAATACAAATATCATTCTTGTTTAAAAATAATGAATACTATTAAATTATTGAAACGGTTAAATATACTTAACTTTACAGAATTGTTTTATGATCTTTACTGGGAATCGTTCCAGTCAATATTGTAGTTGGAAAAGGTTGAGTGGAATTGTAGGGTTGTAACTGGCCAACTTCCATGAGTCATTCCATATAAATATTTTCAGAAATGGGATGTGTGCAGTATCTACCGGACTGAATATCAGATTTGTTCTTCCAAGCCACTCTGAGGTTCAGGTATCATATTACAATTTATGTTATGCTTCTGTATATTTCTTTTGACTCCTGTATCTTTTTGTTACATACTGTTACCATCAATCATCTCCATTTACCTCTGCACTCTTATCTTTTAACTACCCATCAAACACTATAATTGTTTGTGGTTGTCAAATTCTCCTTAATCCTTGTACACGTATGGGATCTGTTATCTGGATTCAGCAGAAGCGACTCAGCACTACCGAGTGCAACTTTACAAATGTGCAAGGGGTGTAGAACCCCCATTGTACATTTTACAGGGGATCATAAAATTTTTTTGTAAAATCGGGGAAATTAATTATGCATTATATATGGTGGGACCACAAAAAAATCAAGTTTAAGATACTGTTTAAAAAATTGAGTTTTACATACAGCTAAGTGCAGGTAACTTTACAGGAATTGCACTGAAAGTACGGAGCGGTGTGTGTATGGATGCTGGGTTTTCATTTGGAGGGGTTGGACTTGATGGACTTTGTCTTTTTTCAACCCAATTTAACTATGTAACTAATTAACTATGTATTGAACTTAAACAAGCACTTATGACCACATCACTCTTTTCTTTATTAAAACACAGGGCATATATATCAGATGTGCAAAATCCATCACTCTCTATTGATATCTATGGGATTTGTAGATTCATATTTTCAAATGGTGAGCTCTTATTTTAACTTATTGATCAATATGCTTCTGAAAATCCCTTAGATATGAATAGAGAGTGGAGGGATTTCACTCTGGCGAGCTCCAGTTTCAGCCTTTAATAAATATGCCTTGTAGTGTCAAAATACTGTTTCCAACCTATAGAAGAGCTCTGTCAACCTTTGTCATGCGCGTGCACAAAACTTCTCCTCAAGTCGCCGCAACTGACTCACTTTGCTCCACTGACATCATTGAAATGTTCTGCGCACACGCACATCGGATTTTTGTTGCAAATCATTAGAAATTGTCCGAGATCGTCAGAAATCAGGGGAATGCATAAGCATTGAAAATCTGGTAACGCCAGATAAAATCGGGGGAGTTGACAGCTCTGCTACAGAGAAAACGTGAAAGCTTCTGTCTGTGCCAAAATAGTAATAAATACAAGGAGGCGCAAAAAACACCTTAGATCATAGAGATATCCCAATTCAATTAGTACATTTTTGCTAGTTAATGTAAAAAAAGATTAGTATTGGTCGTCATTGGTGAATCCAAGAGTTAGTGACAGCTAATATCATAGTTGTTGCCTCCTCATATAACCTTGGGTTGGAAATGTGTCCTCAAACATCTAAAGATAAATATATAGAGGGTTTCATAGTCATAATATAAAACTATAAAGCTTTAATAAGAACAAAATAAAAATGCACTTACTGGTAAAATGTTTAGATCAATGAACGTCCAGATCACTTACAAGGAGTCCCACTGCTGCAGCTCTGAGTACAACTCCAATAGCAGTAATGTGTCTGACTATCTCACAACTCATTCATAATCTTGGTATCACCAGTTCCCACTGATACATGGAGAATAAAGTCACTACTATTTGGGATAAGGAAGCCTATGTTGGGTCATGTAACAGTAGATGTATTTCTTTACTAGGCCCAGAAAATGGAGAATATGCATGTCATATTAATCCTTGCAAGTGCTTCTGGAATCCTCACTCAGAAAACTCAGAAGAGTAAGTTTCAATCTACTCCACTGTTATCTACGAACAAAATAAGCCCAAAGCTCATAACTAGTAGTACAACCAACAATAACAGGATCTCATTATTTACTGTTGCGTTCTGTATAATTATTAACACTCACTAAGTTGCATATTGTAGTGGCCCCCTACACAATGGCTAGGAGCTAGAAAGCGTCAGGTTCTGCTGGGGTTTGATCTTGGGACCTTCTGGTTTCTTGCCCTAACCACCAGGCTAGGAGAGCAGCCAGCAAGTTCACATTCATTCCTCTGCTGGGTCTCAGGATTAGTTCTTTCACCCCAGCATCCTAATTGATGGGTTGAAGTCAGTCAAACACGGCTGACCCTGCCTTAAATAAGGCCAGCACTCCTCACAACAGGTGCCTGAACATCAGCATTCCTTAGCACTGTGGCATTGCCCCTAGCTAGGTTCTTGTGAAAACCTTACCTAACCCTACCTTGTCTACCTAGCCTTGTATCTTGAACTTTGCCTAGAATGTACCTTTCCTTGTCTGTCTAGCCTAAACCTTACCTTATCTTACCAAACCTTGCTCTGTACCTTGCTCTTTTTGTCTTGCTGTCCTGTTCCTCCTCCAGTCCTGTTCCTGCTCCAGTCCTGTTCCAGCTCCAGTCCTGTTCCTGCTCCATGCCTGCTCCGTCCTGTCTAGTCTGCTCCTTTTCTTCGTCTGCTCCATCCTGTCCAGTCTGCTCTTGATCTGCTCCTCCCAGTCAGTCCTGTCCTGCTAAGTTTGCTCCTGTTTTGCTTTCTTTGTCCGTTTCTTTACAAGTTTGACTCATCTGCCTCTCCCCCTGGTCCTGTCCTACCCCCTCTGTTCCTTGTGTGCACAGCCCCTGCCTTAAGGATTCATTCTTCAGATATGGATGGCAAGGTGTTTCTCTTCCCTAAAGAGACCAGTACATCTTATGTGCGTCTGCACCCAATGAAGAATGGGCCTCTTGCCAACCTCACAGTTTGTCTCAAGTCCCATACAGATCTGGCACGGACTTATACTCTATTTTCTTTGGCAACAGCAACCAAAGACAATGACTTCCTCCTGTATCATTATCCCAATAAGTTTTCCATAAATGTAGGCAACCAACTAGTGAATTTCAATATACCAAGCACTGTTGAACTGAGGAGCATCTGTGTGAGCTGGGGGTCAGTGACTGGAGAAGTGGTTGTGTGGGTCAATGGCAATCCATATCCAAGACTGATATTGATGAAAGGGTATAACGTCAATGCCAACCCCATCATTATCATTGGACAGGATCAGGATAATTATGGGGGTGGGTTTGATGCTGCTCAGTCTTTTGTTGGAGAGATAAGTGATGTTCACATGTGGGATCGAGTCCTGAGTTCTCGGGAACTTATGGATGTTCTTTATAATAGGGACCTGTCTGGCAATGTTATTAATTGGTATAATTTAACCTATGAAATGAAAGGTGATGTCTTTATACTTCCCCAACTATGTAAAATAAATTACAGAACTGATTGTTATAATACTGCCACATAAGGACTTTTTACAGAAAACGTTTTCAAGCCAAAATCCACCCTGTGCAGTAACGTGGGGAGAAGGAAACTAAATGGCGGAAAGCAAATGAGGTACCACCAAACACCGGCTTTTCTACACCGGCTGAGGATCTGCCATATGTTTCTTAGCCTTACAAATTCAATAATACAGCCTTGATCCTATATCTCCTTGTATGAACAGAATCCTTTTATCATTTCTTGGCTATTCCTATTTACCGACTTGTTCTCCCCCATAAAGATAAATAAAAAATGATTAGAAATGCAAACAAAATAATGCCTGTTGAATGGAGCTTACACAACAGGATGGATAACATACTTTGTTTTTTGCATATTAGATAATATGGTTTGAGATGCTAAAAAAGGCATTTAACCTGGTACATAGGAATATGTGCCGTAAGTATTAAAGATTCATAGGTTGAGGCACTAAATCATTTCAGTTTTTATCAGATTTGAACGAAGACGCAGCATGCAGTGTTCGGAATCTGACAGTTGTGTTGTGTCAGATTTTTTGTAACAGTCCCGTTATATTATGACCCATGCGACTGCAACTGACTTGCAAGAAAAGTGCTCATGGAGTTTAGCCCGAACTAAATAAATAAAAAAATAAAACGCATTAAAAAGCTTAACATTGGGCATTCTATAACATGTTAAAAGTTAAAGAGAAAATTCGCCAGTGAGCGGTTTGCATTTGAAAATAACTATTACAAAAAATGAGGCGTTAGCACCACACTTTGGCCAAAATATGTAAGCTCATGTGCCACGTCAAGGCCCCTCATTGTATGTGAGTCCTACACTATTGTCATTCTAAATATGTAGTGCATTTAAAATCAAGTCCCCCAGCAAACAGTGTAGTAAGGCCATTGTGCACTTACCCTTAACTCAGAAGCTCTAGTGAGAAAGCAGGGAGCTTTTAAAAGAGAACTAAATTCTAAAAATGAATGTGGCTAAAAATGCCATATTTTATATAATGAACTTATTGCACGAGGCTAAAGTTTCAGCTTGTCAATAGCAGCAATGATCCAGGACTTCAAACTTGTCACAGGGGGTCACCATCTTGGAAAGTGTCTGTGACACTCACATGCTCAGTGGGCTCTGATTGGCTGTTGAGAAGCTAAGCTTAGGGCTCGTCACTAATTATCCAGCAGAAAATGAGCTTCCCTGGCTGTAATATAAGCTGATGCTACAGGGCTGATTATTAAATTCTGATGCTAATTGCACTGGTTTCTGTGCTGCCATGTAGTAATTATCTGTATTAATTACTAATCAGCCTTATATTGTGACATTTCTATTCTATGTGTACTGTATATTGTGAGTGGGTCCCTAAGCTCAGTAAGTGACAGCAGCACAGAGCATGTGCAGTGAATCAGCAGAAAAGAAGATGGGGAGCTACTGGGGCATCTTTTGAGACACAGATCTTTACTGCTAAAGGGCTGTGGTTGCCTTGGGCTGGTACAGAAGCACAAAACATCATGTACAACATTTCTACCCTACTTTTTTAGTTAGGGTGTAGTTCTCCTTTAAGCCCCAGCCAATTAACATACACGTGTAAATCATTCCCTGTTATAGAATATAGAAAGTTTTCACATGGCTTTCATTTCCACATACCAAGGGCATATTTATCAAGGGTCAAATTTCGAATTGAAAATATTCCAGCATTCGAATTCAAAAAGACCAACCAAAGTGAAGTCGAAGGTCTGTATTTGGATCGTACGATCGAAGGAATAGCGCATTAGATTCGAAGTTTTTCCCCAAAAAAACTTTGATTTCTCAAAGTCCACCAATTGACTCCAAATAGGTTCTAGGAGGTCCTCCATAGGCTAAAACTGCACTTCGCAGGTTTTAGATGGCGAATGGTCAAAGTCGAAGTTTTAAAGAGACAGTACATGATAAATTTCGAACTTCAACGGTTTTTTCAAATTCAATTCAATTTGGACTATTCCCTAGTCGAAGTACACAAAAAAATAGCTCGTAATTCGAAGTTTTTAACTTCGAAAATTCACCTCGACCTTTGATAAATCTGCCCCCCAAGTGTTATGAATATGCTTGATTCCCCCGTTAGAGTCTGAACAATCAATAATTTTTTTTTAAGGTTGGGTGACATCAGCTCTGGTAATGTTGTCTGGGATTCAGAATTAGACCACACACACCCACAAAGTATGTTTCAAAATCTGCACGGTAAGCTACTTTACTGCACACTAATGTGAGATTTATGGGATTGTGGGAAAGACACATGCAGAGGATATATGGCATTTGCTAATGGGCTAGGGCAGACAGTTGTTTTGTGAAAGTTACATTTAATGGGAGAGGGGATTCCTTGTCCTTTAAAGATGAGTGGATACCTGATGTCACATCAGCTTTTTCCGTCCCAGTTCTGTGTTGTACTGCCCGTAGTTACTCTGGCTCAAATAAACTGTCTGGGGTCAGTCCATGGCCAGTAGTCACAGCAAAGGACCCTGAAGTTTTGTTCCCCGCAGCTTTAACCCCGTTTTCCCCTTTTGAGTTTGAATTAAACCTGCAGAATTGCTGTTTAAGTCAATGGGAGAGGTCCAGGGATCAATTTGGAGCTGTTTGCAGCCTTCCTGACATTCAGGAATTTTTTTTGAGGAGAAAAAACTGAAATCGAGTTTTAATTTTTGCTTTGTTTCAATTCAACCAAATTTTAAAAAATAGATTTTAATAATACATTTTGATTGGTCGAATTTTGAATTTATGGGTGTTAAAGGCGGGGTAACTCACATGAATTCAAAATTCGACCTTTGATAAATGTGCCTCCCAATATGACTCTCTTGATCTCATATCGTCCCACTTTTGATTTGCTTCCATTATCACTAAATCTTCTAAAACCCTTTCTTACCATTACTTTCTTCCTTTTCATGTCCTATTTACTATTATTATCATATCCCACACTAGGGATGTAGCGAACGTCGGAAAAAATGTTCGCGAACATATTCGCGAACTTGCGTCCAAAAATGCGAACGGTTCGCGAACCCCATAGACTTCAATGGGAAGGCGAATTTTAAAAGCTAGAAAAGATATTTCTGGCCAGAAAAATTATTTTAAAGTTGTTTAAAGGGTGCAACGACCTGGACAGTGGCATGCCACAGGGGGATCAAGGGCAAAAATGTATCTGAAAAATACATTGTTGACACAGCGCTGCGTTTTGTGCTGTAAAGGGCAGAAATCACACTACGTCACAGTCAGGTGATGTTTCTGGACATGGAATGTGAAAAAACTCACACAGCTAGGTGGCACTTGGTTAAAGACTGGGCAAACAATGCCTGCAAGGGCAACGTATACAGTAGTGGGTACGGAATATATTATTGCCGCTGTAAAAACATCACTCAGGTGATGTTTACGGACACGGAATTATTATTGTTATTTAGACAGAATGTGAAAAAGCTCACACAGCTAGGCGGCACTTGCATACCTCCCAACTGTCCCTCTTTTGACCACTCAACCCCCTGTCCCTCTTTTGTACTGGAAAGTCCCTCTTTTCTCTGCACTGAACAGCCAGAAAAAAACAGTTAACTTAATTAGCTTTTGGCAGAGAGCTCAGAACAGCTAACAGGTGCAAATAAGATACTTTGTAACAATTTTGACTCTGGTTGGTGCTGGTAGTGGTGAACTACTAGGAGGAGCAGCACACCAGTCCCACTCCCCAACACAGCTAGACTAATAGCACTGGGTTCTTATAGTAGCAAAGTAAAAAAAAACAAAAAAGAAAATAAAAGCAGTCCTTACAAGGACTATTGGGTTGCAGGCAGGCAGCACTCAGCAGATGAGATCAGAAGCAGTGCCCACAGCAGCTACATACAGAGCACTGCAGTAGAAGGTAGATTACTAGTCAGCAAAGCTAACTAACCTAAACTCACTGTCCCTCAAATCCCTGCAGAGTTCTGTCCCTACAATACAGAGCAGTATCAAGTAGATCAACTGTCCCTCAAATCACTAAACAGCTCTCTCCCTACACTAGCTCTTCCAAGCACACACAGGCAGAATGAAAAAACGCTGCAGGGCTTCAGTTTATATATGGAAGGGGAGTGGTCCAGGGGGTGTGGGGGTGGTCCAGGAGGGAGAGCTTCCTGATTGGCTGCCATGTATCTGCTGGTCGGGGGGAGAAATGGCAAAAAAAAGCGCCAGCTAAGGCGAACCCAAATTGGCGAACGTTGCGCGACGTTCGCGAACATTCGGCGAACACGAACAGTAGATGTTCGCGCGAACTAGTTCGCGGGCGAACAGTCCGCGACATCCCTATCCCACACATATAAAAAATCTTCATACATTTAACCCACTGCAGCTTTCGCTCTCTTCTAGACGGTTCCTTTACCCCTGTGCAACAATTGCTCAGCATCTTAAGGCAGTCAACACCATGTTGGCTAGCAAAGAATTGATTGGACTTCTGCTACAACGTCAGGAACCAGTACAGACCTGTTGCTAAATACTATAACTAGGGGGTTATTGATCAAAGTCCGAATTTATCTCAATATTTTCGACTTCAAACTCCGATCCGCTTGGGTTTTTTATGCTTATTTATTATTTTGTTTTCTCGAAAATTTCCGTGAAAAAAATCAGATTTTCTCAATTTTTTTCAGATTTTTCCATCTGATTTTCTCGATTTTTTCGTAATTTTCACCTGAAAACTTTAGGTTACTGCAAGAAACCCATCGCACATCAAAAAATCATTGGGACTTCTCCCATTGCCTTATATGCAACCTCGGCAGGTCTGAGATGCCAGATTTTCAGATTCTGCATCCTCAGGATTTAATAAATTCTGAAAAGTCTGAATTTATCTCAATATTTTCTGCTTCAAACTCCGATCTGCTTGGGTTTTTTATGCTTATATATTATTTTATTTTCTCGAAAATTTGCAGGAAAAAAATCTGATTTTCTCAATTTTTTTCAGATTTTTCCATCTGATTTTCTCAATTTTTTCGTAATTTTCACCTGAAACTTTAGGTTATTGCACGAAACCCAGCGCACATCAATCACTGGGACTTCTCACATTGTCTTATATGCAACCTCAGCAGGTCTGAGACGCCAGATTTTCAGATTCTGACTTTTCCATCCTCGGGGTTTAATTAATTCTGAAAAAAGTTGTGATTTTGTCATATTCTATTTAAAAAAAAAATCAAAAATCTTTCATGATTTTTGCATTCGGAGTTTAGTACATAACCCCCTAGTGTCAAGTCCTTGTTCATTTATACACTGGAAATAGAATAGGGACAGCAAAGTTTAACATGTCCCCAGCTGGTGTAACTATTAATAAGGTGGGGATAACTAATTGATTCAGCAGCTATATTTAGGTTAACCACCAAAACACGAACAATGGAAATTACAAATTTACTTGCCATGAAGTTAATTTAACACTCCTGGTAGCAAGTGTGTTTGTGAAGTTTGCTAAATACCGAATTCCTAATTCAAGTGGATTGTTATGCAACAATTTCCCCAGAACTTGGCTTGTTTATTATAAGGGTATGTGTGTTAAATGCCATCAATAAATATTTACATATTTCCATACCATTAAAGTTTCAGGTAGCTCTGGTAACACCTTTCTTTGCACAGTTTTCTAGATAATTACACTCCCAAGTTATGTGGATTAATACACAACATGTTCTCTATAATGTGGCCAGAATAATAGAATAAATTGTGCATTTTCATGCTTGAATGCCATCACTAGATTTCTCACGTGTCTTGATAATTGTAAAGGGACAGTATCATGAAAGTTTCAAGCAGCATTGTTCTTAATTCAGGAAAATACAGATGCTACTGTAGCTATAGGGTATCATTCAGAAAACATGCAGACAAATGACTGGACACAATAATATACACGTTTGTAGCTGTGATGTGAATTTAATTGTGGGACTGTAGCATTTCATATCTCATTAGTATCTGCTCCAGTCAGCTGAAAGTGAGCTTTTGAGACTCTGCAAGTTTTGCTATTGCAGTGTAAATTTGCTTACAATTGGTTTAGTGGCCTGCCAGACTTTGGAAATAAGGCATGAAGGTATTTAAGTGACCACATAGAAATCTGAATAAATGATAAGGCTGCTAACAACAGGAGACTGATACCAGCTGGGTAGAAATAAAATTATCCAATTTTGTGTCAGTGGGGAGCTAAAAAAAAGCATTTGGGAAAAAACACAATAAAAAAATTACACATCTTGTGCTACAAACACTCTCACACAGTGTCAGAATTATGGGTCCCAAACTCAATTTTAAGATAAAAAATAACACTTTCTGCACATTGATCAAGAAAGTGTATTTAGTGATTGCACAAAGAGACACTATCCCATTATATTCTCCACATTAGCCACTGTGTTCCCTTATACAAATGCATAGTAACATGGTAAATTAGGTTGAAAAAAGACACCAATCAAGTTCAACCTTTTTACTTTTTTTAACCTGCCTAACTGTCAGTTGATCCAGAGGAAGGCAAAAAAATTTCCTCCCTTACTCCAAAATGGCAATGGGACCAGTCCCTGGATCAACTTGTACTATGAGTTACAGTATCTTCCATTACCCTGTATTCACTCACTTGCTAAACACCATCCAACCCCTTCTTAAAGCTATCTAATGTATCAGCCTGTACCACTGATTCAGGGAGACAATTCCACATCTTCAAAGCTCTCACTGTAACAAACCCCTTCCCAATATTTAGGCTACTGGTAAATAAAGAATTAGAGAGATTATTATATGATCCCCTTATATATTTATACATAGTTATCATATCTCCCCTTAAGCGACTCTTCTCCAGAGCGAACAACCTCAACTTGGCCAGTCTTTCCTCATAGCTAAGATTTTCCATACCTTTTACCAGCTTAGTTGCCCTTCTCTGTACCCTCTCTAATACAATAATGTCCTGTTTGAGTGATGGAGACCAAAACTGTACGGCATATTCTAGATGGGGCCTTACCAGTGCTCTATACAGTGGAAGAATGACCCCCCTCCTCCTGCCATGAATCAATGACCCTTTTAATACAGCTCAATACCTTATTGGCCCTTGTAGATGCCTGCTACAGACAAGTTTATTATCTACAAGGACTTCAAGGTCCTTTTCCATTATGGCTTTGCTTAGAGCAGACCCATTAAGTGTATAAGTGGCTTGGATATTTTTACATCCCAAGTGCATGACCAGCACTGGGATCTGCCAGTTAGCTGCCCAGATTGCCAGTTTGTCAAGATCCTGTTGCAAGGATGACACATCCTATATGGAATTAATTTGGATGGATAGTTTGTGTCGTCTGCAAACACTGATACATTACTTACAATACCCTCCCCTAAGTCACTAAAGAACAAGTGGACCCGATACCGAGTCCTTAAGAACTGTACTAAGAACCTTACTCCAAGTAGAGAATGTACCATTAACAACCACCCTCTGTACCCGATCCTGTAGTCAGTTTAATATCCATGTGCAAATGACTTCATTAAGCCCAACAGACCTTAGTTTAGAAAACTACTATACTATATGTTATTATATAGACATAGTAACATATATATACAATACAATATTCCTTTTTCAATTTAGATGTTTGATGTGGGGCTAGACATATTCTTTAAAGCACAAAGCAATGCACAATGACCTGAGATGACTGCCTGCACTTCATTATTTCAACAGAACAATTAAATTATTTGCACACAGTTTATATTATATGTAAACAGTTTAATTTAGTAATAAAAAGTACACCATAACATCATGACAGAATCTCTTAAAGGAAAACTATACCCCCAAAATGAATACTTAAGCAACAGATATCAAATTAAGTGGCATATGAAAGAATCTTACCAAACTGGAATATAAATTAAGTAAAAACTTCCCTTTATCATCTCTTGCCTGGAACCACCATTTTGTGATGGTCTGTGTGCTGCCTCAGAGATCACCTGACCAGAAATACTGCAGCTCTAACTGTAACAGGAAGAAGTGTGGAAGCAAAAGACAGAAGTCTGTCTGTTAATTGGCTCATATGACCAAACATGTATGTTTTATTCTGTGTATTTGTGTGCACAGTGAATCGTACGATCCCAGGGGGTGGCCCTTATTTTTTAAAATGGCAATTTTCTAATTAGGATTACCCAATGGCACATACTACTAAAAAAGTATATTATTATAAAAATGGTTTATTAACATGAAGCAGGGTTTTACATATGAGCTGTTTTATGCAATATCTTTCTATCTACACTGTTTGGGGGGTATAGTTTTCCTTTAAGAGCATAATTTATAGAGTGAGTCAATGTCTCTATGACAGTTACACTGAAACTGCACATTTATTTGAACATCAGGCGGTTAAATATATAACAGAAACTTGTTTTATTTCCTTGTTATTGGAGGGAGGAATCTCTTTTCTGAGTATCACATACAGATGGTTTTGTTGGGGTAGGTCCAAACTATAGTTATTGAGAAATTCTGTATTGTAGTTGGCAAATTAAAGGATGGAATTATAGGGCTGTATCTGGCTAACTTCCATGAATCGCTCCTATATATATTGTCAGATATGTGATGTGTCTCTAACTCACCATCTATCAGACTGAATATCAGAGACTTTTTACTGCCAGACAACATTGGGGTTCAGGTATATTGTTGTTTATGTTTTGTTAATCTAAATTCCATTGGTCTTCTACTGTATCTCATTGAATTACATCTAAATGTTTATATGTTTCCTAGTTCTTGTCTGATTCTGTTCCATATGATATAAAATACTTTCTTAGTAGTACCTGTACCGACGATGTTTTTATTCACAGATCATTTGCTGGACTACACATCCCATAAACTACTGATTTTTGTTCAGGACTGCTGGGATCTAAAAACTAGGTTGTTAGAATAATGACATGTGACAATTTTGGACATTTTTCCTGCTGAATTTTTTCCTTATTTAAAGTTATTTGGTTTAACGTTTAGTATGCTATAGAATGGCTAATTCTAAGCAATCTTTCAAGTGGACTTAGTTTTTTCTGTTTTACAGCTTTTTAATTACCGTATATACTCGAGTATAAGCCGAGTTTTTAGCCCCCAAAATATGCTGAAAAACTCTACCTCGGCTTATACTCGGGTCAAGTGCAAAAACGGTCGCCGGCGTCTAATAGTCTCCAAGAATATTCGCCAGCTTCCAAGAAAGGTCGCCGGCATCCAAAAATGAGACGCCAGCACCTCCAATGGGAGCAGAAACTTACCAGAAGCTGCATTTCTCACCCTAGGATTATACTCGAGTCAATAAGCTTTCCCAGTTTTTGGAGGTAAAATTAGGTACCTCGGCTTATACTCGGGACGGCTTATACTCGAGTATATACGGTATTTGCCTTCTTCTACGTCTTTCCAGCTTTCAAATTTGGGTCGCTGACCTCATCTAGATAACACATGCTCTGTAAGGCTACAAAATGTATTGTTATTGCTACTTTTTATTACTCATCTTTCTTTTCAGACTATCTCCTATTCTTATTCCAGTCTCTTATTCAAATCAATAAGGGTAATTTGAACCACAGAAACCAGACTGCTGTAAATGCAAATTGGAGAGCTGCTGAATTAAAAACCAAACAACTCAAAACTCACAAATAATAAGAATGAACCCCAATTGTAAATTGTCACAGAATATGACTCTCTACATCATACTAAAAGTTAATTTAAAAGTAAACAACACCTTTAAAACCTAGTGTCAAACCACCCAATAACCCTCCATTGCCCCTAAGATAAAAACTTGAAAGACTCGGTAAGCATCTAAACACAATAACATACTAAGTTAGGGACAAGTGTCCCAAACAAACGTCCATCAAGTTTTAACTCTATTTTAACCTGCCTAACTGCCAGTTGATCCAGAGGAAGGCAAATCAACCCCATCTGAAACCTCTCCAATTTGCCTCAGAGGGGGAAAAAATTCCTTCCTGACTCCAAGATGGCAATTAGACCAGTCCCTGGTTTCACTTGTACTATGAGCTATCTTCCATAACCCTGTATTCCCTCACTTGCTAAACACCATCCAACCCCTTCTTAAAGCTATCTAATGTATCAGCCTGTACCACTGATTCAGGGAGACAATTCCACATCTTTACAGCTCTCACTGTAAAAAAAACCCTTCCAAATTTTTAGGCAGAACCTTTCTTCTAATGGGAATGGATGACCATTTTAATACCGCCATGACAAACAAATCAGTTCTTGCCCAAAATGTTATTTTCATTTATTACAACCATTTCAAAGGCATGCATAGACACATCTTTATATAGTACCTACCATCCCAGATTCCAGGGCCATCTCTCCAAACTAGTGGGCTTCCTGACACCACCTGCCGTCTAATGGATTTAATCCACACAATGAATCTCTCTCTGCTTATTCTTTGGGCACAGAGAAGGAGTTCAATAGAGTACACTGGCATTACACTTGATCAGTCTTAGATAGGTTTGGTTTTTGGTTTCCATTCCATTCCCATTGTGGCTTTATACTTCAAGTTTTCAGCTCAAGTGACAATACTAGGGGGTTATTTAATAAACTACAAATGCAAAAATCATGAAAAATCTTGATTTTTTTATAAACTTTTAAAAAATCATTAATTTTTTCGGAAATTTAGTAAAGCCAGAGGTTAGAAAAGCCCAAATCTGAAAATCCGGCATCTCAGACCTGTCGAGGTTGCATATAAGGCAATGGGAGAAGTCCCAATAATCTTTTGATGTGCGCTGGGTTTCGTGCAATACCCTGAAGTTTTCTGAGTATTTGGGCAAAAAGCATAAGAAATCATATTTTTCGGATAAAAAAATCCAAAACATTTGTGAAAAATCTGAAAAAATCGTGAAAATCTGATTTTTTTCCACCAAAGCAAATTTTCGGGGGAAAATGTAGTAATAAATAAGCGTAAAAAAACAGAGCGGGTTTGATCAGAGTTTGTAGCAGAAAATATTGAGATAAATTCTGACTTTGATAAATAACCCCCCCTAGCTCTCTTTACTCTTTCCAGTGGAACTCATCAGGGATGCCTTTCCCCACAATTTTTATCCCTTATATAAATACACCAAGAATGGGGAAAACAAGATACACAAGTTGTTAATTATGTACACAAAATGCCATTATTTGTTGATGATATTACTATGCTGAATATAAACCCAGTTTGTACCATACCACAACTTATGAAAATATTTAGGCAAATGTTCCCTGTACAAAACTCAAGCCCTGGCAATAGATATAACTCCCCAGCAGTTAGTGACTCTCAAACAACAATATAATTTTGATTATCCAGTGTAATATCAAGCATAGGGTATCTAGGTATTACTTTTAAAGGAAAACTATACCCCCAAAATGAATAAGTAAGCAACATATAGTTTATATCAAACTGAATGACATATTAAAGAATCTTACCAAACTGGAATATATATTTACATAAATATTGCCCTTTTACATCTCTTGCCTTGAACCACCATTTCGTGACTCTATCTGTGCTGCCTCAGAGATCACCTGACCAGAAATACTACAACACTAACTGTAACAGGAAGAAGTGAGGAAGCAAAAGGCAGAACTCTGTCTGTTGATTGGCTCATGTGACCTTACATGTGGTTTGTATGTGTGCACAGTGAATCTTACAATCTCAGGGGGCGGCCCTTATTTTTTAAAATGGCAATTTTCTATTTATGATTACCCAATGGCACATACTACTAAAAAGGTATATTATTATGATAATGGTTCATTTACATGAAGCAGGGTTTTACACATGAGCTGTTTTACTCAGTATCTTTTAATAGAGACATTGTTTGGGGGGTATAGTTTTCCTTTAACCAATTCTCCTGCTAAACTTGATCCACCAGATGCCATGAACAGATTCAAAACCCCTACAACATGTCTATATATGTCCATCTATCTTTCATTCCTCCTAAAAATTAGTACTCCTTCAAAAATGATAAGTCCTAGAATTGGCACTTGGTGTGTCACCAGTCTATACATTATTAATATTTTGGATACAAAATCTTGTAACAATAAATATATTTTTTCTTTACCCCATACAGAGAATCGAGAAGATGTTTGTTGTGATATTAATTCTTGCAAGTGCTTCTGGAATCCTGACTCAGAAGGGTGAGTTTCAGTCTCTTTTATATACGCACATGAAGTGAGACAACCAACACTATACACACCATGATCATTATTATTGTTTACTGTTTTCTTATATATCAAAACAAAAAAGCCCAACTAGATAACTGTAAAACACTTCTACACACAGATACTGGTTTAGGAGCTTATTTACTAAAAGTCACTCAATTGTTCTCACTCCTAAACCCGAATGCCCTTAATTTACTAATAATTATTCTTGATATGATCAGTGCGAGAAAAAGCCACAACAAAATCAAGCATCAATTCAAATCATTCGAATCATGCAACTTTTTCAAATTTTTTTATCTGAATTTATCTGATTATTGAGCCAAAACTATTGAAAATCATGTTCCAGTTGTTCAAAGGACCATCTGCCATTGACTTCTATATGATTTTGACAGGTTTTAGCTGGAGGATTTTCAGATTCGGATTTTAAGCAGCTTAGGAACATAATAAATCTCAAAAAACGTTTTTTCCCCTCTAAAAATATGAAATTTTTTATCTTTTGAAACTTGACCAGAAAAATTTGAAGCTTGATAAATATTTTAAAATTGTATATGAGAAATGAAAATTGTCTCCAAACCTATTTGCTATTACATTAACATCACAGTTCCTGACATTTAAGAGTCTATTTATTAAACCTGAAATTTTTCTTTTTCTTTTCTTTTTTGAGGAAAAAACAATTCTTTAAGATTGCTCCAAAGCTGCATAAAATTCAAAACCTGTCAAATTCATGTAAAAGTCAATGGCAGATATCCCTTTAAAGGAAAACTATACCCCCCAAACAATGTAGGTCTCTATTAAAAGATACTGAGTAAAACAGCTCATGTGTAAAACCCTGCTTCATGTAAATGAACCATTATCATAATAATATACTTTTTTAGTAGTATGTGCCATTGGGTAATCATGAATAGAAAATTGCCATTTTAAAAAATAAGGGCCGCCCCCTGAGATCGTAAGATTCACTGTGCACACATACAAACCACATGTAAGGTCACATGAGCCAATTAACAGACAGTTCTGCCTTTTGCTTCCTCACTTCTTCCTGTTACAGTTAGTGTTGTAGTATTTCTGGTCAGGTGATCTCTGAGGCAGCACAGATAGAGTCACGAAATGGTGGTTCAAGGCAAGAGATGTAAAAGGGCTATATTTATGTAAATATATATTCCAGTTTGGTAAGATTCTTTAATATGTCATTCAATTTGATATTTACTATCTGTTGCTTAAGTATTCATTTTGGGGGTATAGTTTTCCTTTAACAAATTGAAGATGTTTCTTGCCTTTATGGGGTTGTTTTTGTTCAAAAATCTGAAAAAGTCAAGTTTTTCAGGCGACACATTTAAAAAAGTTGCATGATTCAAGCATTAAATCAAAAGAGTCGCATGATTTGTTTAGACGTGCGATTTTGACTCGACTTTTCCAGCTCCAACTTTTTTGATCAGCTTTTTTGGTAAATGAAAGAGATTCGGTTTTGGGAGTTTGGTATAGTGAGAAAAAGTTGAGGTTTAGTAAATTCCTGCTGGCATCCATGCACTTTTTTATGATTTCTATAACTGAACCCTCCAGCCCAGATATATAAATACCTATGTCAGAATAAAAATGTTCACATTGGTACTTAGGCTATCTTAAAGCTTTACAAGCAATGTAGGAAGGTATGCTGGACTTTCACACAATTTAATGATGGGGGGCTGGAGGGAAGGGCTCAGATTTAGTCCCATCACTTTAAAAATAGAAAACAAAATTACTGTAAATAAAACAAATTCTTGGGAATCTAACATTCATATATTGATTAATTTGTTAAAATGGAAAGTTGCTGAACAAAAAAGTGATTTGTACATTTAAGTAACAAAATCATACTGAAATGTTGGTTAGGTAAATAAGCTTTTCATTTCTTAAAGGAGATCTTAACTATAATTTATTTAGCAGTTTCTGAGATATTAGCAGTGTTAGTGACATAGAAAGCAGATTTATTAAAATGTGGACGAGACTTTTTTCTCGAATGCTAGTTTATTTAAGAAAAAAACTCTACAAAATATCCCTGCATGCCTTTTCATTGAAAACTGGGAAAATAAATAAGTGAAGTTGTTAGAGACTTCTATACAACCACACCAGCTTTTACTTGTCAATTTTTTTCTGCAGACTTTTTGTTTTTTTCCTTTCCGATTATTTAAGGTTTTCTGAGTCCGTTTTTTTCTTTGCATTTTTCTCAAATCAAGAAAAAAACGCCAACTTTATTTTTAAGATTGGGCTTTTTGAAGCCAAAAATCGGAAAAAGCCAGAAAAAAGGCTCAACTTTCTAGGTTTTTTTTATTCTACAAAATTGTGACAGTTCCAAATATGAAAATACACCAGCTAAATTCTGCTGAAGTCAATGGCAGATGTCCCTTTTTCAGCTGGAAGATGTTTGTTTGATTTGTGGTTTTAGAGGTGCTGCCTTTTGTGTGACAATATGAAATAGTCATAGTTGTTGTGCAACAACTTGTTTTCTGCAAGTTTTCCATTTGTGCTTTCTCAGTTCGGATTTTTGAATACATTTTGTGACATTCCTGGTTTTAGAGAAAGTGAGTTTAGTCGTGGTTTCAAAAACCTCAGAAACCACGAAAAATTTGGCTTGATAAATAAGCCTCCACCTGTTGATATGCACTTTTAATGCGTCTCAGCCATTTTTTGAATTCAGCCGATCTCAGTTGATCTAAGACCTATTATTAGTGTAAAACTGAAGATATCTCAGAAAAAGCTAATAACAGAAAAATTAATGTAAACTACTAAGGCGCTCATAGTAGAAGCGTGAGTTAACTGAATCAATTCATATTTCAGTTTAGATCCCCCTATAAATAAGCAGAACATAGAGGCACATTTATCAAGGGTCAAAATTCCTGTGAGTTTTTCAAAACTCTCATAAACTCCTATAAATTCGAAATTAGACTAGTCGAAATTTATTTTTAATACTCAGACCAATTTAATTGACACGAAAACTCAAATCAAATTTGATTTGAATTCGATCAAACTCGATTTGGGTTTTTTCTACTAAAAAAACTTTAATGTCAGGGAGGCTGCAAACATCTCCAAATTGATCCCTGCACCTCTCCCATTGACTTTAACAGTAATTTGGCAGGTTTTTGGTGGCAAATAGTCAAATTTGATTCTTAAAAGGCCAGAATATGATAAATCTCAAAAATAGAATTCCATTTTTTTTAAAAAACTTGAATTGAGTTTGGATAACTCCCTAGTCAAATTTGACAGTTTTAACCATGAAAAAAATTGAAAAATCTGAATTCGAATTTTCAATATGACTCTTGATAAATCTGCCCCATAATGTTCAGAAATATGAATGTTCTAGTCAGGTTTCATCATTCTATGGATAAAACAATAGAAATTCAATAACATAAATTAGTAAAATTTAAAGTCAGTTGTAACATTTTTACCAGGTAGTTCAGTGTAGCTTTTATACAAATATCAGTTGATTATTATAATTTTTTTTTTATTTTGCTTTACATTCTAAATTTCTAAATTTTGTCTCTGCAGATATGAGTGGCAAGGTGTTTTTCATCCCCAAAGAATCCAGCACATCTTACGTGGGTCTTCACCCGATGAAAAATGGTCCTTTTGAAAGCCTTACAGTTTGTCTGAAATCACATTCAGCACTGACGCGAGATTATACACTTTTCTCTTTGGCGACAGCAAACAAAGAAAATGACTTCCTCTTGTATCAGGAGAAACAAAACACATTTTCTGTATCAATAGGCAACCAAGACTTGTTCTTCAGTATACCACGCACTGCAGAAGTGAGGAGCATCTGTGTGAGCTGGGATTCTCCGACTGGAGATGTGGTTGTCTGGGTCGATGGAAATCCAGATCCTAGAAAGATATTTATGAAAGGGTACAGAGTCAATGCCAGCCCCATCATTATCATTGGACAGGAACAGGATAGTTATGGGGGTAGGTTTGATGCTGCTCAGTCCTTCGTAGGAGAGATAAGTGATGTTCACATGTGGGATAGAGTCCTGACCTCTCAGGAACTTATGGATGTTCTTTATAATAGGGGCATGGTTGGCAATGTAATTAATTGGCATAACTTATACTATGAAACAAAAGGTGAAGTCATTATACTTCCACAAGTATGTAAAATTAATTATAAACCTGAATATTGTAATTATGTTCCTACATAAGGACATCCCCAGGCATAAATGGCTCAGTAACTGCCTTGAAGATCTTACAGGATATTACACCTTTGGTCTTCTAACATAACAATATAAATCCCTTAAAATCAATCTAACAGCCTCCCTTAATCATCTTATTCTCTTATGTTTGCCTTCCTAAACCCACACCTCATCGAGTACTAGTTCTATCCCATGTCTCGTTGTGTGAATAATTAATTCTTTCCAGTGTGATTTATTAAACAATAAATAAACATGCAAATTAAATACCTGTTTAATGGGTGCAGAAATAAATGGGATGTAGATCAATTCATTAATAAATGTTTATCTCTCAAGCAAACTTACTCTATTTTATTACAAAAATTTCAGCTGTGCTACATCAAAGGACCACTTGGTGGTGGTGGGGAAAAAAAAAAGTTTTCGCAAAAATTATCTTTGCAAAACTACCGTCAGTGGAGCTGATATACTTAGGTGTGAATTTTCGCCTTACAACACTTCGTGCAGAAGAAGAAAGGAGAGAAAAGATTGCTGGGAGAGAAGTAGAGAAGAGATAGAGAAGCGTTAAACAGATAAAGAAGGTGGAGGCATCAGAGAGGGTTATAGAGAAAAGGAGAGAAGAAGAAAACAGGGGAATCAAAAAGAGAAAATGAAGGTATTAAACAGCAGCAGATTAAGGAATAGTGAGAGAATGATATAAATGAAATAATTTTGGGTAATACAGAATATGATGAGGTTGTGCTATGTTATAACACACAATATATAGGCAAGGTGCTGTGTTTGCAGAAACTGAATTGTCAGACAAGAAAAGACAAATTCACAATTTTAATTTTGGGGTCCCTACAGATCTTTCTTTAAAGTGGGTGAAACCAGAATGTATTGGTGTGTGAGGCTTATTATAAATATGGGTGTGTCTTATGGCTGTGGGAGGGGCTTGTTTTAGCATGCCGCGCTATGCTCACCACACAGAGCACCCCTCCACTTTTTTCACTCCAATTCAAGCACTGGCAGCGCATACGCTTATTCATCAAAATGCAAAGTTGCACCTTGGCAGACCAATGCTGGCGAGGTATCGCCAGCCAAAATTCGCCAGCGCGAGCATTTCATAGAGAACTTTTGCTAGTGTTACTTTCTTTCTAGCAAAACTTCGTTAACCCACTTATGCTGAGGTCAATTTGAATAGGGCGGGTACATATAGGTCATATATATGTCTTTATTAGAGATGTTGGTGCAAATGCTTGACGTGGCCACTTATTATTACACATGTCCAAGGAAGCAAAATAAAGACAAAAGAGATTCTCTAATGTCCTAGGCATGAACCCACCCTAAAACAAATGTGGCACGCCCCTCAAACACTTTTTTAAAATTATTTATTTAACAGTTACAACTTTTAAACATAATCCCACTTTAAAATGTGAAAAAACACCAGCATTTTGTCTTTTTTTTCATGACTTTTCAGCATACAGGATATGATGTCACTGACATAAGATTGAGGAGGAACTAGCTTCACCACTCTGGCAAAAAAAGGGTAACTTAGTGGAAAATTCGTACTTTAGTGAATTTGCGGAGTAATGATCGTTCTCTTGAAATGATTCGAGTAATGATCGAGTAATGATAGTTCTCTTGAAATTCA
This sequence comes from Xenopus petersii, assembly GCA_038501925.1. NCBI lineage: Eukaryota > Metazoa > Chordata > Amphibia > Anura > Pipidae > Xenopus > Xenopus petersii. The sequence continues at coordinate 11,291,722 of CM076687.1, read as the reverse complement.
GGATGTGAAACATTGTAAGTGCTGAGCTCTTTCGCTAGCAAGTTGTTCTCCACGCCTTTTAGTAAATTGGCGATGTCCCTGCGGATTGTCTTTTTGACGAATTTTCGCTAGCGATGGGCACTTCGCCCTTTAGTAAATCTGCCCCAGTGCTTTATTGCTGTACAACAACCATGCACACTGACCATACTTACACAAACATCCATTTCATTTGCCCGCTATTTTCTAATATTTGTGTGCAATGCACATCTCAAGGCTATTTGCAAATTAAGAAAAGAAGGGCACAGCAGTGCAATATTTAAGGGGGTTATTTATTAAATTTACTGTTACTATTAAAAATGACTTTTAAAGGGGGAAACAAATTTTTTTTAGAAAAAAAACTATCATTTTTTCATGATTACTTAAAGGAGAATTCAACCTGTGATAAAAAAATCCCCCCTACCCTGGGTAGACCACCCTCCCTCCTCCCCCCAGCCTACCTGTTCCCCCCCGGGCAAATGCCCCTCATTTTTTACTCACCCCTCCGTGCAGATTCTGGCCTTGGAATTCACGGCAGCCATCTTCTGTCTTCGTTCTTTTTCGCCGAAAGTCCTGAAAATTTACGAAAAATTTTAGGAAATTTTCGTGACTTTCGACATATGCGCAGTTGTTCGGGACCGGAAATTTACTCCAACTGCGCATGTCTTAATAAAGACAATAGAGTTGTCATAATGCCCTACACATGAGCCCAGTGTATAGTTTATGTTTCATCAGGGGCGTTCCTGCCATGAGGCAAGGTCAGCACCTTGCCTCAGGCTGCAGTGAATGGCCAGTTACAAGGGGAGGCAAAAAGCCGCCTCCTGTAACTTTAAGAGCCGAATTTCCATTTTTTAAATCAAAATTCGACTCTGCTAGTGCAGAAACCACAGTACGCGCTCGTTGCACTTTGGCTGCCTGAGCTGGCGAACGTCCATTCGCCAGAACAAAAATTCGCCTGGCGATAGAGTGCGAATGAACATTAACGTCTGTCTCTTTCGCTAGCGAAGTCACGCCTGCGCCCGTCAGTAAATCGGTAAAATGCCTGAAAGCAGTAACGCTGGCGAATCTTCGCCAGCGTTAGTCACTTCGCCCTTTATTAAGTCTGCCCCCTGGTCTGTAAGACTACTAATACATTCTTATTGTTACTTTTTATTACTCATCTTTGTATTCAGGCCTCTGCTATTCATATTCCACTCTCCTATTTAAATCAATACATGGTTGCTATGGTAAATTGGACCCTAGCAACCAGATTGCTGCAACTGGAGAGCTGCTGCATAAAAAGCTAAATAACTCAAAAACCACAGATAATAAAAAATGAAAACCAATTGCAAATCGTCTCGGAATATCCCTCTCTACGTCATACTAAAAGTTAACTCAAAAGTGAACAACTCCATTTAAAGCACATTCTCGACAAAAGGGGAAAACGAAAAATAATGGATAAATACGGAAACCCTAGTTAGGAAAAAGGTATGAAATAAAAATTCTGACTGTGTATCACGTTTAGCACAATATAGGTGAATTTCTACAAATACACATCTGCAATATGGCGTCAATTGATTTAAATGCTAAAAAAAGATGTATACAAACAGGACACGTGACTTCTATGGCCACAGTGTATAAAGAAGTCTGTGATAAGGGACATTATTCATAGTCAGCACCACAGAACAGCTGGTTAGTGAGTTTTATGTCATTTCAATAAAGTTGTACTGTCTCTTTAACAACTCCCTGTCACGAATTTTAAGATGTGTGTGAACCATAAAGTCATGCGGAAAATCTCTCTTTCTCTCCGGACTGGCCGCTGCTTCCTCAGCTGACCAGCGTGCTGCACGGAATGCTGGGAGTTTTAGTTCCGCTGGAATTCATTCATGTTCTATCGGCAGACTTCGGAACTACATTTCCCAAGGTGCCTTTAGGGCTTGCCTTGTATTGGCCGAGCTAGAAACCCCACCCCACTGAAAAAAACCTGATAGACAAAGGGTACAGCTGTGGGAGGTAGGTGGCAATTGAACATTTTAAATTCGCGGCCCGCTAATCAGATGATGCCCGAGAGTGTGAGACAGTGTGGGTTTAGGGCAGGGACATGTAGTTTGGCACAGTATGACAATGTCAGTGGTAGAGGGAGGGAATGGAGAGATCAGATAGGAACTGAATACAGAAGGGGCAGGAAGAGCAGGAATCACAGGGGCAGAATTATTAGCAGACTTCCCATCTGATTCATTACTGACACTTCCCCTCAACAGCAATGCAGTGATATATTAAACCTGAATACTTGTGTCACTTACACAAAACAGTCAGTATTAAAGGTACAGTATCTCACTAGTAACAATGGTATATAATAATATATATATATTATATATATATATATACATGGACTTTTATAGCAAATACACACTGGCTGCCCAGTACTTCTAGGCAAGTAGGTCTAAACTGGGTTTCTCAGAGCAAAATACATTTAATATCAACTTCTCCCCCTCTCCTACTCTCTATCTATTTAGCTATTCTATCTGTGTATCCTATCTCTATCTATCTATCTATCTATCTATCTATCTATCTATCTATCTATCTATCTATCTATCTATCTATCTGTTTTATTATTATTATTATTATTATCTATCTTCTATCTATCTATATTCATCTATCTCTTTATCTATCTATCTATCTATCTATCTATCTATCTATCTATCTATCATCTATCCACTTAACGATCTATCAATCTATCTATCTGTCATCTATCTATCTATCATCTATCTATCGATCTATCTATCTATCTATCATCTATCTATCTATCTATCTATCATCTATCCACTTATCGATCTATCCAATCTATCTATCTGTCATCTATCAATCATCTATTATCTATCTATCTATCTATCTATCTATCTATCTATCTACTGTATCTATCTATCTATCTATCTATCTATCTATCTATCTATCTATCTATCTATCTATCTATCTATCTATCTATCTATCTATCTATCTATCTACTGTATCTATCTATCTATCTATCTATCTATCTATCTATCTATCTATCTATCTATCTATCTATCTATCTATCTATCTATCTGTTTTATTATTATTATTATTATCTATCTTCTATCTATCTATATTCATCTATCTCTTTATCTATCTATCTATCTATCTATCTATCTATCTATCTATCTATCTATCTATCTATCTATCTATCTATCATCTATCCACTTATCGATCTATCAATCTATCTATCTGTCATCTATCTATCTATCATCTATCTATCTATCTATCTATCTATCTATCTATCTATCTATCTATCTATCTATCTATCTATCATCTATCCACTTATCGATCTATCAATCTATCTGTCATCTAACAGTCATCTATCTATCTATCTATCTATCTATCTATCTATCTATCTATCTATCTATCTATCATCTATCTATCTATCTATCTATCTATCTATCAATCTCTATCAGTCTATCTATCTATCTATCTATCTATCTATCTATCTATCTATCTATCTATCTATCTATCTATCTATCGTCTATCTATCTATCTGTTTTATTATTATTGTTATTATTACAGAGAATTTGAATAAAATGTTGTCTATGGGATACAGCCTTTCCATAATTCAGAGCTTTCTGGATAACGGGTTTCCAGATAATGGATTCCATATCTGTAATATTAAACTAGGGTTAGCTGTATGCAATACTTGTGTATGAGCAGTGCTTCGAATTTCTCACTAACATTGACACTCTGTTTCTGTCAGTGTATCTCAGCAAAGATTTCTCTGTGGCCTGAAAATAAACTCCAAACAAAGTGAATCCATTGGACGTTTCCCATCAAGGAATTGCAGGGCCTTAAAAATGAGCCTTGAGTACGAGCTGCCTGAGCAAGCAAGTCCTTTCCATGTCAGAAGTTGACACAAGAGCACACACTTGGAGCTCCCTCAAGAAATTTCTCAGCAAGAATATGAGAATGTGCAGCTATTACCAGGCAAAGCCACAGATGTGAGCTAATGTTCTAGATCAGCTGCTGGACCTCCCATAATATAGAAAGATGGCCAACGTAGAGTCCTTAGAGGTTTTTGTATTGTGTGTTGATTACTGTGATGTCCCTGAGCAAGACTGCTGTTTGTTAAGGCTGTTCCTTATGTTTTTATAAAGTGTTGGTAAGTTGTCGAGTCAGAGAGGTAATATGACTAATACGAGTTTGTCTATTTCTCAACTGATAGAGACATGACAGACGAATGGAGTATGATTGGAGTGGAAGATAGGAGAATTGGTGGATTGGAAGAGCAGAGGAGTGGTATAGATGGGACTATTTTACAACAACATGAGAGGATAGTAGCGAAGGAGTCATGGAATAGTGGAGTTAAGCAAAGGACAAATTGGCAACGGAGCAAACGCAAGGGGCCAAAGGGGAACCGACAACCTTGGCTCAAGAAATCCAATTCATATTTGGACCCAAATCAGGGTACTAGTAGCAGTGTGTCATGCAGAGACAGGCTGAGGAACATCAAGTTTACAGAGGAGGAAAATGATGTGTTGGTCTCCAAAGTTCTGGAGAACTACCGCAAACTGTATGGAGACGATGCATCAAGGACATCGAGTTTCGAGAAGAAACGGATCTGGCGCGGCATCCTAGAAGCCATCAACTGCCTTGGTGTGAGCATCCGAAACATGGACACTTGTAAAAAGAGATTTGCCGACTGCAAACGCTTTGTAAGAGCTAAAATGAGCAAACACTGGCGCCATGCTGGCAGACGGTCAGCCATGAATGTGTATTATGCAGATTGGGAAGAGAAGATCAAAGCAATTATATGTCCCCTTGGCGAGGCAATTCCAGGAGTCATTGACTCAGCAGACCCTTGCACGTATGAGTGTCCAGGTAACTTTTTATTTTTATCCATTAATCCAGGAGAAATTACTATGGTTATAGGGATATGAGTTACCACCCATAAATCTGTCAATTAATTAGCCCAAAATTCAGTGGTAAAATTATGATTTTAAGGGGGTTATTAACCAAAATCAGAATTTTTCTCATTATTTTATTACAACAACTTCGACAAAACTCACATCCACAAATTTACCTTAGTTATCAATAAAATAATTCACAAAATTTGGTGCGGGGAAAGATTCTATAAAATCGTGAAAAAAAAAAAATCGTGATTTTATGCCTGAAAACTCCTAATTTTTTGGATTATCGCTTGAAACCCAGCGCGGATCGTGGTATCTTCGATTTGAAAAAGTGACAACTGCCATTGAGTTCTACGTGACTTCGCCAGGTTTGAGATGGAGTATTTTCGAATTCGGACTAAGAAGACAACAGGTGTGCCATTGCACATTTCAGGTTGATTTGTTGAATATTTTGTCGAAACCCTAGTAGTCTCACATATATGTTCCGTTGCCTGCGGCCTCCTTTCCCAGGCTGTGCAGGGGAGCCAGCTGTACACTGCACTATAGGATAGGTGTACCTGATAAGAAACTGATGCTTTTCTTTGCTTGTGTAACTTCAGGGCTTTGATTGGCTATCCCTTTCCTGCTATGCCTCTGGCAGGGACTGTTACAACATGCCAACCCCTCCTTTGAAACATAGACAGGGACTGTTGCAGGTCTATAGGGAGCTCCAATAAAAGTGCCGTTTTTATTGATAATATTCATATTTTTAGCCCAAAGTGAAACCACAACCATATGTTATTCCTTATTGCCTACAAAAACTGGAGTGGTTTTTAGTTATGCTATATGTCTCCTTTAAAATAGTTTTAGCCTTGTGCTTTTATATGCAAAAAAGAATTTATTGAGTAAACATCATACAAAAAGGCAACGTTTCGGGCCTACCAGGCCCGTGACAGGAGTGGGTCTTCCAGACAGCACCTGACACAACAAAAGTGTTTATCCGGGAGGTGAGCACTCCACAATAGTGATTGTGCTTTTATATGGTCATGTAACTCCTCGGTGACTTATAATATCTTTATAAATTACAGTAGGGGGTACATTAACCACTACATAAAACACTATATCCAGTAAACACATAGGTTATAAGTGGTAATTTACTGAGACCCCCGGAGCCATGTAAAACTGCATGATTTAGATGTGCATGTTAGTGACCAGTGTTGGGTGCCCTGTACAGGTATGGGACCAATTATCACCCGTTCACCCGTTTGTAGCAGACAAGGTATTGGCTTTCCATTTCTTTTTGAGGAGAAAGAAAGAGGCTGCTCTGATGTTCTTCTGCTTAGGAAAGATTTGAGAAAGGTTTCTATTTTTTTTCCTAAGCAGAAGAACATCAGAGCAGCCTCTTTCTTTCTCCTGACAACTTCCTTGACTATTTGGTGGTCAGAGTGGTTGGAAAATGACCAGCAGGTGGTGCTGTTGTAACAAAATCCAATCATATTAACAGTTCCTGTATTTAAAAGGTTTACTCTTCCTTGATGATGCCAGTGTTATATATATATTTTTCTATGTTTTATAGATCATTGGTCTCCCCTGGAGAGTGTTTCGCCTGAAGCCCAGTTGTCTCCAGATGAAAACATTACCCCAGAGGTTCCGTTTTACTCTGACTCTCAGACATCAGCAGAACCAAAGCCCCAGGGTGAAAATGAAGAATGGCAAAGCTTTAGGGAAGAGGCAACTCTGAATGTAAAAGAGGAAGGAGAGGCGGCTGCATTGCCCGTGCCACAAGCAGAAGATGATAATCAGAATCAAGAAACGTTCTCTTCTTCTCAGCAGTGGGAGGAACAGCCTTCAGAAGAACCCGTCTATCCCGATATGGACCGGCTTCTCCAGCAGAGTCAGGATGCATTCCGGCGAAGTCTAAGGAGGCAGCTACACGCGGTCCGGCAGGAACTTCGGGAATTCCGACGGGATCACACCGAGATGATGGACTCGCTGCTTACAATTCATCGCGAACACATCATTGTAGAGGAACAACGGAATGAGATTCTTTCTCAGTTGGTGACAACTGTTAGTAATCTAGCAAGCAAGCTAAGCACCGGCGACGCATGCAAACCACAGCAATACTCACAGCCACCGTTGGCTACACCTATATCTATAGGCACAGCTGAAAACTCTTCCACTAGGACAGGTATTTCTTTACAGACTCTGCCACGTTACCCTTCCCGCCAGTTAACAGAAGATCCCAGACGCAACATCGTGCACAGAAAAAAAAAATTTACCCCAAACCATGGATCTATAGCCAATAAAAGGAGAAAATAAATATTTTTTTTTATCGGTCCCTTTTTACATTTCGGATATATTTTTTAAAATCAAATTATTCGTTTATTAAAAGAAATATATATATATATATATTAAAATATGCTTTAAAACAACTGTGCAAATCATTTTGTAAGATCTTGAAATATATTATAGATGGAAAACTGTCGGTCTTTAGAACAGGGGGTTTTGGAGCTGCAATTTTATGCACAGGGCACAAATTCATATTCATACATTCCCAAGAGGCTTCAGCGACCCTGAAATAGGATATATTGTTATATGTTGTTACCCATATTGAATAGACATAACAACCAATCAGTACATTTTATTGTGTTTGAGAAGAAATCTGTGCAGTGAATGGCTGATGCTGTTAAAGGGGGTGGTTCACCTTTAAAGGAAAAATTAATATGGTTAAAAATGGCATATTTTCTATAGTGAACTTATTGCACGAGGCTAAAGTTTCAGCTTGTCAATAGCAGCAATGATCCAGGACTTCAAACTTGTCACAGGGGGTCACCATCTTGGAAAGTGTCTGTGACACTCACATGCTCAGTGGGCTCTGATTGGCTGTTGAGAAGCTAAGCTTAGGGCTCGTCACTAATTATCCAGCAGAAAATGAGCTTCCCCTGTAATATAAGCTGATGCTACAGGGCTGATTATTAAATTCTGATGCTAATTGCACTGGTTTCTGTGATGCCATGTAGTAATTATCTGTATTAATTACTAGTCAGCCTTATATTGTGACATTTCTATTCTATATGTACTGTATATTGTGAGTGGGTCCCTAAGCTCAAAAAAAAAAGAAGATGGGGAGCTACTGGGGCATCTTTGGAGACACAGATCTTTACTGCTAAAGGGCGGTGGTTGCCTTGGGCTGGTACAGAAGCACAAAACATACGTGTATAACTCAATTTATTTAGTTACGCTTTAGTTCTCCTTTCTGTTAACTTTTAGTATGTTATACAATGGTCAGTTCTAAGCAACATTTCAAATGGTTTTCATTATTTATTTTTTTTATAGTTTTTTTTTGTTTGCCTTTTTCTTCTGACTCTTTCCAGCTGACTCTTTTCACTGAACCTGCCCAAAAAATGCTCTGTAAGGCTACAAATGTATTGTTATTGCTACTTTTTATTACTCATCTTTTTATTCAGGCCTCTCCTATTCATATTCCAGTCTCTCGTTCAAATCAGTGCATGGTTGCTAGGGGAATTTGGACCCTATCAACGAGATTGCTGAAGCTGCTGAATAAAAAGCTAAATAACTCAAAAACAACAAATAATAAAAAATGAAAATCTATTGCACATTTTCTCAGAGTGTCACTTTCTACATCATACTAAAAGTTAAGGTAAAGATGATCAACCCCTTTAAAGGAGAACTAACCCCCAATAATAAAACCCACTACCCTGCATAGTCCCCCCTCCCTGCTTCCCCCCTGCACAGGTGATTACCCCTGAAAGTGCCTCTAATTCATTACTCACTGTAGGTACAGAGTAAGCTCAACATAGCTCATGGGTGCCATCTTCTTTATTCTTCGGAAAGTGAACACCCTACTGGCGTATGCGCAGTTGAAGCGATCTTCAGGTTTGTAGCAACTGCGCTTGCGCCAAATGTGCAGAAAATTGCCGAAGGGAAGGAAGAGGATCCGAAGAATACAGAAGAGCTGCATTTACTCTGCACTTATATGTGAGTAATGCATTAGGGGCACTGTCGGCAATCACCTATGCGGGGGAAGCAGGGCAGTTATGGCAGTTTCTAATAATCACATTTAATAATCTCACCTCCCCAGTAATTAAAGGACAAGTAACACTAAAAATGTAGAAGTAATATAAATAATTCCTCCGCTCTCCAATAATACTGCCATCCTGGACAAAGTTATCTATCTTTAATATTTAATACATAAATAATCAATAAAATCTCACTTGTGGTCTGGTTTTAAAAAGGCGATGTGGCGACCTGCACGTACGTGCGCGCTCCAATGTCCTGCTAGCCGGCCTCTTTTTAAAACTGGAAGTTACTAGCTTCCCTAGAGGGCCACATCCGGCCCGCGGGCCTGAAAATGTACATTCCTGTTCTAGAGTGACGTCGTTGGCATGGGCTTGCAGCGAGCTGTGCAGGCTAGTCTCAGCCCTAAATAGCCCAGTCTGATGCAATGCAGAGCCCCACCTGAACCCAACTGTAGCCAAAGTCTAGTTCTGCAGCTTGCTGATGGCTCCGGGAGATCACATTTTGGGTCCCACTTTCTGGGAGAGCTCCCTTTCTCCTCTCTGTTAGGGGTGTGAGAGTGGGCAAATGAATGATTTTCAGCCTGCCTTCTCCTCTTCTCTGAGTCCCTGCCGCAACTGCAAGTTATTTCCGGTTTTAAAAATAAGCCGGCTGTCATAAGCAGCTTTTATTTTTAAATTACACTGTTTACACGGCAAATAATTTACTGTATAATATAAAATGTCATTCCTGAACCAGCAAGTGTATTTTTTAAGTTGTAATAGTAGTGTGTAGGTGCATCTCAGGTCATTTTGCCTGGTCATGTGCTTTCAGAAAGAGCCAGCACTTTAGGATGGAACTGCTTTCTGACAGGCTGTTGTTTCTCCTACTAAATGTAACTGAATGTGTCGCAGTGAGACATGGATTTTACTATTGAGTGCTGTTTTTAGATCTACCAGGCAGCTGTTCTCTTGTGTAAGGGAGTTGCTATCTGGTTACCTTCCCATTGTTCTACAGCGCGTTGTACAGTGCGTCGGGCCCAGGTGCAGACCGTGCAGCCGGGCCCCCACCCTCCTCTGGAATCATTTTTGTTAGCGCCTATGCGCTAGCGTGAATCGTTTTTGTTACCACCTACGCACTAGCGTGAACTGCCGGCGGGCCTGCAGGGGGTGCTGGCCCTGGTACACTTGCACCCCTGCTCCCCGGTAGTTCTGCCACTGTTGTTAGGCTGCTGGGGGGGAAAGGGAGGGGGTGATTTCACTACAACTTGTAGTACAGCAGTAAAGAGTGACTGAAGTTTATCAGAACACAAGTCACATGACTGGGGGCAGCTGGGAAACTGACACTATGTCTAGCCCCATGTCAGATTTCAAAATTAAATATAAAAAAATCTGTTTGCTCTTTTGAGAAACGGATTTCAGTGCAGAAATCTGCTGGAGCAGCTCTATTAACTGGTGTGTTTTGTTTTTTTTAAAAAAAAAACGTTTTCCCATAACATTATCCATTTAAGTGCAGGTCGCCACATCGCCTTTCTAAACCAAATCGGAAGTGAGATTTTAATGCATTATTTGTTTTATTAAAGATAGATAACTTTATCCAGGCAATATTATCAGAGGGGGAAGGGAATACATTTTTTACTTTTACATGTTTAGTGTTACTTGTCCTTTAAATAGATGATTGGCAGGGCATGATTGACAGTTCTCTCCACCAGCCAACAACTCCATGTCGCCCTGCATTGCACGGAGTGGGCGGAGTCAAGAGGAAGAGCTGAGACTCGCGCTAACTCGCTGCCTCATTACACTGTTTGAGAAATCCCGCAGCGGCGTTCATGCCTGGAGAACGGCTAATCCAGCCACCGCAAATCACATCTCGCGAGCGTGTGACGTCACGCAGCACGTATATAAACGCGCGGGCGCCGAGGCTTGAGGGAAATGACGGGTTTAGCTGGTCACAGGATGTGTGTGTCTCATTAGATGCTGCTTGTAACGCTAGGTAGTCATTGCTGTGGGTTTCGTCAGGCGTTTTATTTTCCTCCTCATTTTGTCAGGGTACAACAAAAACTGAAGCAGACACGTTGTTTTGTACGTGGTGTTTGCCAGTGAGTCTCAGTCAGCTTTATTTTTTGCTCACGGCTTGTAGTTTTGTGAGGTGGAAACGTTTTGTTTTCAACTTTTTACTAGGAATTGTCGCCTCCACAAGAGCCTCTGCTCCTGACCTTTAGTAAATTTTATTTTGTTGTTGTTGCTTCTGGTCTCCCCAGTTTGACTAAAAAGCAACGATTTTGTGCAAAATAGGGGTAATTATGTCATTGAATGGAGGTCTTTTTTTTTTTTTTGTGGGAACAAGTACAGGATTTCCCGAATTTAGAAACAAATAATGGCTGATGTAGAAAAAGACTAATGTTCCCCATAGACGCGACGATTCTTCTTGCTGAACAACCGATTTTAGGGAAGCACGACCAATCCTTCGAAATTATCGTGCGGTTAGTTGGATTCGAACGATCGTACATCTTACGATTTTTCGACCGACATCTGTTAGGGAATTGATCGGCCAGGTCAAAAAATCTTTGTCGGTCCCAGTGCAATCTATCTATGTTTGCAGGGCTAAGCAGGCAGCTCCTCTTTGTTTTCCTGGCAAATTGGTCTTTTTAGTTGATGGTAAATTTGTACGATCGTTCTGAGAAGATCATGTTCTCACGATCAGGATCTGATCTTTTAAGAATCTCAACATCTATGGCCAGCTTAAGTCACATTGACCAAGAGTAATCAAGGTTTTAGTAGGTCTGGATTTGATGCGAGGGTTGCTGCCTGGCCGGTAAAAATTATGGTTCATCCCAATGTTATTAATATGGAAAAAAGATAAATCTATAGAAAGGCCGGTATTTTTTTCCAGAAATGGTGGTAAACCCTATTTGTGACCAGGCCACAAAGGCCTGAGCCTAGGGCGGTGTGCCACCCAGCTGCATAGTAGGGTGTGCTTGGCACAGGGTTGCCAGGTATAATTTTCAAAACCAGCCAAAGTCAGCTATAAAACCAGCCCAAAACTAGCCAAGAGGCACTTCAAAAATTGCACAATATGTGCAGTGAAAGAAAGTAAAAAAAAAATAATCACCGAATATATAGGAAAAAACGCCTTTTTCAAAAGTAGCCCAAATCCATACCTTGTCTAGTTAAATAATAAATGAATATATATGAAAATATGCCTCTTTCAAATTTTCCCATGAAGCAAAATGGTAAAGCATCGCCCTTCACCAGGGAAGTAACTACAGGGGAGGGGGGCAGGAGGGACCCATAAGGCCCTAATTCATACACAATTTCAGTACATATTGGTAAAACATGTCAACCTCTAGACATTTTGGTGGCCAGCAGATTTTTGACCCAAAATTGTCTGAAATTGAGGAAAGTCATTGGAAAATGTGAGAATGCTTAAGAGTGACAGGAGACTGGGGTACAGAGCCCAAAATCTGGTAACGCCACAATGCTTCACAAGTCAGTCCTATGGCATGCTGGGTATTGTAGTCTTACATTAAACTTGGGAGTTGGCAAATTGTTAAACAAAACCTACATCACTCAACATGCATTGGGAGACTTAGCACATAAGGGGAAGTATAAAATTTGGCTAGTTTCCAAATACAAACAACCCAAAGGCCCAATAAGTAGCCCAAATCCGTACCTTGGCTAGTTTAATAAATTAATATATATGAAAATATGCCTTTTTCAAATTTTTCTATGAAGCAAAATGGGAAAGCTTCGCCCTTCACCAGAGGCGTAACTACAGAGGGGGGGGGCAAAAGGTATAGGGGGTCCCATAAGGCCCAAATTCATATTAAATTTCAATAAATATTGGTAAAACAGGTCAACTTATAGACATTTTGGTGGCCAGCAGATTTTTGCCCCAAAATTGTCTGAAATTGAGGAAAGTCACTGGAAAATGTGAGAATGCTTAAGAGTGATGGGAGACTGGGGTAAAGAGCCTAACATCTAGTAACTCCAGACTGCTATACAAGTCAGTCCTATGGCATACTGGGTATTGTAGTCTTACATTAAACTTGGGAGTTGGCAAATTGTTAAACAAAACCTACATTACTTAACATTCATTGGGAGATTAGGGCAAGTAAAAACTTTGGCTAGTTTCCAAAATACAAACCAGCCAAAGTAGCCCAAATACGTACCTTGGCTAGTTTGTACTTTCAAAAACCACCTGGGCTTTAAATTAGTGGCCTAACTTGGCTAGGAAACCACCAACCTGGCAACCCTGGCTGGGGATGCACAGGTCCTCGGGTGCCCAAGCACATGATTATGTGTGCTCACAGGGGGTGGGTGCAAGGACAGAGCAGGCTCTGGGCAATGCTGAGGGAAATCTGACCATGGGTTTTAGGCTTACTTTTTTCACTTGTGTTATGGCATCGGTGGAACACAATTGAGGGTAGAGTTGTTACCTGTCAGAGTTGACCCGGACAGCCCAGTTTTCATGAGAGCTGCTCGGGTTAAGACAGCCTGGCGGTTTTTCAAATATAGAAAACTGGGCATGATATCCCTTGTTTGCCATGGCAATCAGCAAATCGCTAATAGCTATGTCATAGCCCGCCCCCATGGCTCTTGAAAATACTCCAGCTAAAACCTGTCAAAATCATGTAAAAGTCCGTTTGAAAGTGTTTCTAGCTTCATGCTCTTCAAGAGTTTCAGGCTGGTTTTCGTTCCATAACGTGGAAAAAGTCAATAAAAAAAGTCGCACAGTTCATTTAACACAGGGGTGTCCAACCTGTGGCCCAGGATGGATATGAATGCGGCCCAGCTTGAATGAGAGAGAAAAGGAAGAGAAGGGAAAAAAAGAAATTAAGAAATAAATGTATGGAAATACAGAGAAAATGAGAGTGAAATAACACTTTGTGCTCTCTAAGTCCAGACACATTAACCACCTTAGTCTGTCGTCTTGTTAGGAACAGGCTTACTATGCCAGGTTTTAACAGTGTGGTGAGGATGGGGGACAGTAGGGAGGATGGGGGACTTTGCCCATTGCCCAGTTAGTAATAATAATATAATAATAAGTCTGTTTAATATCCAGGTGTCCCATAGTCCAGTGTATAGCTCCATCTGGTTATCCAACTGGTATTGTAGTTCTTTTCTGTGTATTTTCTTTAATTTTACAAATCAAAAGTGTTTGTGTATTTCATGTGTGGCCCTAGACAATTTTTTTCCCAATGTGGCCCAGAGAAGCCAAAAGGTTGGACACCCCTGATTTAACACAATGTCGTCCTTACTTTTTCTCACACTTGTTTTTATTTGTTCAGATTTATAGGTGAATTAAATTGTCAGTTTGGTTTTTTTGAATCTAGTGAGAAAAAGTCTGAAGTGTCTCAAACACTAACATGTTGCTCCGGCCATAAGCTGGATCCCGTTGGGTCTAAACAAATGCTCAGTCTCACGCAGCAGATTTCCACCTTAGCACAACCAATGCAGAATTTAGAGGGACAGGGAAGCCTCTGCAAACTGTTGTTTAAGGGACTGTCACTTGTAGAAATAGTCTTCACTGTAGTCAACCAGTTCTGCAGAAGGGTTTATTAGGGGTCCTGTCTCTTCATCTGAAAAGGCACTTTGCAGCTGTCTGGTTAAAAAACCCAAAAAGCAGTTCTCCAAAATTAAACAATTGTCAATCAGTGCCATTTATTTTCTTCATTATTTAACCTCTGACATCATACTGGGATTCCCTTGGTTGATTAAAAATAATCATTTTAACTGGGTTAAGGGAGCTGGGTTATTTTCTAACAGTAATGGAAGTTGAACTGAAGTAATTAAATGATCTAACTGATTTTGCTTTCATTACTACTATTCTTTCTCTTCTCTATATTTAATTTTCGGATGTGTTAGATAAAAATTAATCTGATCAATTATCCCCACATCATGCATATGACTGCCCTATTGACCTTTTACCTGGTGCCAAAATTCCTTATGGTAGGGTATTTAATCTGCCAGAACTTGAAGTAAAAGAACCCAGGAATTATTTACAGGAAACTCTGGAGAAAGAATTATCTGCCATTCCTTCCCCCTGACAGTCCACCCGTTTTCCATTTGTTGAAAAGAAAGATGGTACTCTACGCCTATGTATTGATTATAGGGAATTAAATTGAGTCACAATCACTTGACTTTCGTTTCTTAATTACTTCATGGTTTGGGGGAAGCTAGTATATTCACTAAATTGGGATTATTCCACATTTGTCAAGTGGGTGAATGGAAGACAGTTTTTAGCATGCGTTATGGGCACTTTGAATTTCAAGTTATGCTGTTTGGTCTCTGTAACACCCCAGCCACTTTCCAATTCTTTATTAAAAAATATTTTCTATGAACTGTTGGATCAATTTGTAATTGTCTATCATTTACTGGTCATTTTCCGACCCTGACGTAGTTGAGGCAGTTGTCAGGAGAATGAAAGAGGGCGGATCTGATGTTCTTCTGGTTAGGAAAAACATTAGAAACCTCAGATAACTTTTCATGACCTTCAGGTAGGGAAGACCAAAGCCACAGCACAGTTTTCAGCACAGAAATGGAGACTGACACCACCTTTAAGAGTTCAAATGCAGCTTGGCTGGCTTTTATTATAAACAAAAAAAAATCTTTAGCACACTTGCTTGATATTTATTGCTTTCAAGCTCAGCGTTAAATACAGCTCTGAAATCTGAAAAGTTGTGTAGTCATCAGCTAGCTGAAGAATTGATGTATATGTAAGACCTTCTGGTGAATGTTGTCATTGTTTCAAAATTAATATTTATCTTACTAGTGCTTATTAAGTCAGAGCCTGTGCAGTATCTCAAAAATTTGGGGAGTGTGCACTGGTCAGGTTCTCACACATTTTATTTTAGAGTCATATATGTTCAGGGAATTCTAACAATTTCAAAAATTTTTGTTAAGTCAGGTTCAATTCTAAATACAGCTTTTTCAATTTTTCTGAGCTCAGATTCAACATTGGCTTTACAATTTCGCTTCAGCAATCTATGACAAACATTGGTCTTTGCACAACCTTCTTGTGTGCTATTTAAAAGACTCAGCAGAGATTTTTCTACAACACCTTTCGAACATCAAGAAAGTCTTCCATTTCAAGTGATGAAATATTGCTTAAAGCTGCACTTAGAATTTCTTGCTCTGAAGCGCTTACATAGTGAAAAAAATCTTCAAGTACATTCAGGGCCATATTTACATAGCTCCTGAGAAATGTAAAAAACTATTGTATACCATGATAAGCCCCCAAACCAATGCAGGGTGGTTGGGCTTCATGCCACCCCTAAAATCCGACCGCCATTAAAATCCTGCCACCCTAGGCCCAGGCCTTGGTGGCCTTTCCACAAATCCGGGCCTGGGTACATTACTGTATACATGATTAAATAAAACCTCCTCAGTGAATGAAAGTGCAAGTTTCCAAGACAGGTAACCACAGTCTTTGTAACTTTTCACAAATATTCTACCGATGGCTTTCCATGTTACTGCTACAAAGTTATGTCTAATAAAAGGTACTTTTAATAGAGTGCCTAGAGTGCAACGCTCACAAAATTCTTGCCTAAAATGTCACATTGTATCTCTTTTTTTACAACTGATCCAGAACCAGCTTTCTCTGTTATCAATAAGTATTCGCCTTACATCTAATGTTTTAGTTAAGCTCTCTGGGTCACAAAAATGCATCAATCATATCTTTCATGCAATTAACTTGGAGGCCCATTTTTAAAAGTCTGAATTTATCGGAATATTTTCTGAAAATGACTCTGACCTAATCCGCACAGGTTTTTCCCCTTATTTATCAATATACTTTCCAGAAAATTTTCTGTGTAGGAAAAACATAAAAAAATGTGGACAAAAAAAAAAAGAATAATACAAATTTTGTTTTCCACCTGAAAACTCAGATTTTTTCACATTTTTGCCCAAAAACCACAACATTTCATTCAGAGTTTAATAAATGACCCCCATAGTGAATTTTTATGACATGAACATTTTCTGCAGCCGAGGAATTAAGGGGTACAAAAGTGTATCATTCAAGTTTTCGTCCTTTATCATTGGTGCAAATATAATCATCACTATTTACTATGATATCTGATGCAAATGAGGCCTGTATTATCTCTGAGCTATAACTCTGCTGTTCTTGCACCTTTTTCAACAGTTTTTGAGTAAAAGAACCTTCCACATATGTTTCAGATTCTGTTACCAAAATATATGGCTGATTCATTAATTCACTGGTACATGCATTTGTGCTACACTGAGTCTAGTTTATTATTTCTGTAGTAAGGTAAAATTAAAGCACAGTAAGCTTAATAGTGTCATACATGCACCCAATGGTTACATCTGTGCTGAGTGAATTCTGCTGGTAGTCACATACATCAAATTTAAATAAAGATTCCTGACCCTTCCTGGATTTTCCATTTGGGAAACAATGGTGTTTACCTTCATCCATGATCTTCAGTTTTCTTGCATCTTTACCCATAACTACTTTTCACATTCCACTCCCTTGTTTTACCCTGACTTGTTTAAAAATACCATCTTATATGTGAATCCACCCAATTTCAATACTGGACATATTTTTTTTTAAAAATCTTTTTGTGCTCATTATCGTTAGAGCTACTCTGATGACTATGGCTTTCTGCTTGACTTTTTTTAGTTTAAGCTGCTTTCACAGCTTATAGAAGAGTCCCATTTATCCAATCCAGCATACTCCATGTGGGACGCTTTATGCCAAACCCAAGCTGTTCAATGTTCAAAGTAATATTTTTCGAAATTACATCCATTATGGTATAAGTGCAGTATTTTGCTGAATCAAATTGGCCATCCCCAGCCAATAGCGTAGGCTTGCGCCATAGGGTTTTTTCAGATCCTCTCTTTCTTTTTTCCATTGATAGTCGATTGCTGGGAAAACATAGTTCTTCTGATATTTATAAAAAGTAGTATGGGAGATAAATCGAATATTTAATAACTTGAAAATATATTTAACTTTTTGAGATGTTGCTCCAGTAAGAATAACATAGCCTGCAATTTCCAAATTTCCTAATGATGTTTTCCCAATGACTGGTTGAGAATTCCAGATTTGTGAATTATGACCATCTAAACAAGATAGTTTTACAAAGTTGTTCAATGTCAGTTGTTGAATCTTTGGGTTCCACGACTGATAGTGAAGACTGAACAACTGATTCTATAAAACTGGTAAAGGTTTCCACTCTAATAGGTGATATGAACTCGCTAGGTTGTAGTGTCGATTGAATTGATTATTTAACATCAGTTGTCTTGCCTATGAATTTAGACGGATTTAAAAAACACAGGATAAAGGTTATCTTTGAATTTCATCTTCTATGAACTCTTCTCCACTTTGACAACTCATTTCCTTAGCGATAATCTTTTTTTGTTTGTGCTGAACACTTTTGCATTTAGTGCATGCCATGCAAGAAGTGTTAACCATATTAATGTTTGCATCTGTCTGTGTTCCAATTGTAGTATGACGAGACACCACTGTTATGATTGTTGAAGAGGTTGAGGGCTGGTCATCTTCTACTCTTCTTTTTGCTGATGGCATGATTTTTCAAATTTTTTTTGGATACACTTTGAGTGTAGGACTCTTCAGTAAAATGTCTTGAACACATTCGAAAGTTAGATGTTTTTCAACCTAGAAGTATTCTTTGTGCAAGTGGTTCAAGATCGTTAGAGTGCTGTTCTATTTGCATTAGCCAATTTTTTATCCCTTCTATATTTTTCGGAAAGGGATGTAAAACCAAATCTGGGTATAATAATTTTTGACCACTGCGGTGATGGCATCCATTGACAATACATTTTGGCATGATGTTGATGGACTGTAACTGAAAAAAGGATGTAAATATCAATAACATAAACTACAAAATATATGCCCAGTGTGTACACATTCTACAGGAAAATATTATAAAATTAATAAAGATTGTATGGCTTGTAATAGAACATACAACACATGTGTTATAAAGGATAGAACATTAATAAGTTGATAATGAAAGATATGGTGTGTGGAAAAAAATTGAATGGTTCAATTTTGAGTTAATTGAATGGCTAAAGTCAAACAACTTTCATTTTTTTTAATTATCTGATTTGTCCCTATGATGACCCCCCTGAAATATCATGTAATTGGCCCCTATAGGAAGCTGTAATTGTGGTTGGTAAAAAGATTCAAACCCTCCTCTGCATTTACGAAAAGAGGCTGTTTCCTTTCTGGCTTACAAAGTGACTGAAGGCTGCTTCGGGCAGCAGGGAGAAAGCTGACTGAAAAATCAATGACGTCAGTGGAGTCCTATGCTGCATTCTCAGGCGGGCGCAGTTCCTACTGCTAGACACTAGGGACACAGAATTAACTTCACTCTGTGGGGGAAATTTACTAAAGAGCAAAGTGACTAACGATGGAAAAAATTTGCCAGCGTGACGTCATTTCGGAACTTAACCGATTTATTAACGGGCGCTGGTGTAATTTCGCTAGCGAAGGAGATAGACTCTAGCGGTACTTTGCACCCTAATGCTAGGCGAAGTTGCGCTCTGGTGAACAAACGTAACTACGCAGTCAAAAATTGAGATTTGACTGAGCGTTACCTCTTGCGCCAGACTTGCCTTCGCCAGCTCAGACCAGGCGAAGTGCAATAGAGTAGATAGGATTTGATCAAAAAATAGGTGAAAACTTTTTTAGGGTAAGTTCACACGAGGAGATTCGGGGAGATTTTGTTGCCTGGCGACTAATCTCCTTGTCTTTGGAGCGACTATCTCCCCAAACTGTCTCAGTGTTTTTCCCCATAGGCTACAATGAAAAGTTGCCTGCGCGAATGCACACGTGGCGATGCGTTTTCTATAGTCGCCGAAGTGTGTGAGGCAACTTATTCTGAATAATAAGACAATTTGCTGCATTATAGCATCTCCATCTATACTTTATGTATATACTTTAGAATCAAGGTCCTAATTTAGAAAATGCAAAGCCATAATATAAGCAGTTTGCTTGCTCTGTCTGTAAAGATGATTATAAATGAAAACCAAATAAATGATTTGAAAATGACTTGTGTGATGGTATATTTCATGGCGTTTAATACAAATAAAATGCAAATACTTATCACATCCGATGAGAATGTGCTCTGAACCACATAAGACAAAAAATATTTTCAGGTAACACTCTAACTAATCTGATGAATGATGTGACTACGTTAAACCTTTGCCACTAGCCGCCACCTTTTTTTTTGACAAAGCAAAATACTGACCATTATGGATATTGTATTGTCTAATGACTTGATGTCTGTCGTGGGTAATTTCTGGCCTCTCTTCCTGTGCCGAAAGTCAAAATATGTTTCTCCTTGTATCCAATGGAAAACCACTCAAGATTATCATGGTAGTCTCCTTTGTGGCTTTTCTTTAGTACATCCTTATCCATTATCATATTACTCTACAGACATCAAGAGAATGAAAACAAATATGCAGTCCCTTCGTTACACCAGTAGTGATGTCCATGTCCGTGTAACTGAAATACTTTTTTTTTTTTGCAGCTAATGCTTTGTACTATTTTACATTGCTTCTTTGTGATTTTCTTCAAGATTTTTATAGTTAGCAATGTGTTATTTTTTTCAGTTTTAAAAATGTAAATATATTGAACAAAATTGTGTTGGAAATGGTTATGTTTAAATGATAAACTTGACATTTGGTGGTAATTTTGTACAGGTATGTATAATTTGAGTGGGGTATATTTATCAAAGAGTGAAGTTAGAGATCACCACAGTCCGCTAGAGTGAAATACCGCCCACTCTCTTCATTTCTATAGGATTTTGAAAGGCATATTTATCAATGGGTGAACTATCATTTTCACCCATTGATAAATATGTGTATA
The DNA here is from genome assembly GCA_038501925.1 of Xenopus petersii. Taxonomy (NCBI): domain Eukaryota; kingdom Metazoa; phylum Chordata; class Amphibia; order Anura; family Pipidae; genus Xenopus; species Xenopus petersii. The sequence goes on along the minus strand of CM076687.1, from coordinate 11,270,972 downwards.
AAAATTGGACAAAAAACCCACACCTACTTTTGCTATGGTCTTAATATAAATGATCCATATGCATGCTTCATTTCTTATGCAAACTTGATTCAAATCCACCGGAGTTGTGGCGGTTGTCTGGATGCTTATATAAAATCGGTGCTTGATTCAGTGCACAAAACACAATAATGCTTTGTTCATGGAGTAATTCTAATGAAAGAAGAGTGGGAGACCTTTTTAAATCTATTAGTGCTACTAGTAGTGCTGCAGATCTAAATTTACTACAAAGATACCGAAAAGGGGTCCTATTTTTTTTAGTATAGTAGTCTGTGAAACTACATACAGTTTTAAGTTTCCATAAATAATCCTAATTATTTATCACTGGTGATATTATCATAGGATTTAGCATGGTTATTCGAAACTTCCATGTGGTTGTAGCACTCCATACCTGACCTTTTAGTGGTGCCTTGATGCTTTTATGAAAGGAGGTGGAAATCTCTTTATTCCCCTGTTTGTTGACACAAAACAGCATGTGCACAGCACCAAATGTCTTGAACAAGTTGTGTAGTCACGTCTCTCCTGGAAAACAAAGAGGAGCCTTGCCGAGAGAAGCAGGGAATTAGTCTGACATAAAAAATAAGAACAGGTCTAAGTACTGCTGTAAAAAGAAAACCACGGTGCCAGCAAAGTGTGGTTCTTCCAAAGTTCAGAAGAAAAGGCCAGACCTTTCAGTAGATCAAAGCTTTCCCATTTCTAATTATGGAAAACTGATGGAGCTCAGGAAGCTAGCAATAAATAGGTGAATGTTCACAGCAGTACATGTACCGAGTAAGTATTTGTCCTGACTGACAGACCATATACACAGATTTTTATTGTCAAGTTACTTGCTTCATGCTGATATGTCATTCCATCTATATCTTGCAACATTTTAAAAAATAAAAATCCAGACATTTTTAACAATGCACCTGAGCCACACCAGCCGTGCTCAGTTACACCGGGATATTATCTGGATCAGGCCAGAACCCCCACACACTTTCTGGTAAGCCTGTCTCTTGCCAACTTTTGTGAAAGAGTTGAAACCTCTAAAATACTTCTTTAACATCCTGCAACAACTGATCCCAATAGGGGTCTTTTAAGTGCATTCCATATATGGATCAACTGGTTTCTTATATTATTATATTAATTGCTTATATTAATCACTTTTTGATAAATTTTCAGGTGAACAGGGTTAATTTCCTTAAATTGGTGCTAAACTGCACTTCTGCAATTGCCCAGACCACCCAACAGCATTTAATTTTGATCAGTCTGCTATTGTTAAAGATTTGATTGAGTTTTATGGACATCTATACTTACAGTATGTATCCTTGTACATCAGTTAGTTTAAAGGGGTTGTTCACCTTTGAATTAACTTTTAGTATGATAGAGAAAGCGATATTTTGGGACAATTTGCAATTGGCTTAAATTTTTTATTATTTGCAGTTTTTAAATGATTTTTTTTTATTTAGCTGCTATCCACTTTGCAATTTTATCAGTCTGGTTGCTAGGATCCATGTTACCCTAGAATCCATGCATTGATTTGAATAAGAGACTGGAAAAGCAAGGAGACTCCTGGATACAAACGTAGCAATAACAATACATTTGTAGCCTTATAGCACATTTGTATTTAGATGGGGTCAGTGACCCCCATTTGAAAGCTGGAAAGCAGAAGACATTTATTAAATAAGATATAACAAAATAAATACTTAAGACCAATTGAAGTGTTGCTTAGCATTGTCAATATCATACTAAAAGTTGACTTAAAGGTGAACCACCCCGTTAAATGTATTCAATGATTTCACTTTTACCATCTGGTTTAATAATGATACCTGTCGGTGAGTCTATTATTTATTGACCAACCGGAAACAGGATCTGCCCAAATGGGCCATTTCATTGGATTAGTAAGATTTTGCCATGCACATGTAACATAATGGTATAAGAACAGACATATCTGCTCATGGGGGAAACAGTTTTACCATCTATGAATTGGATTATTTAATTAGACAAGAAAATGCATTGTATGATGTTTCATTGTGCATCTAAAGTTTGTTAGTTTTTTTCAAAGATCGAGTATTTTAACATGAAAATCAAGCATTAAAATCAGCCAGCTGCAATACACTACCCACAGTACATATACCTACACATAGCAAATAAACAGAGTATTAGAAGGTAAATGAACTGGTTTATAGCCCATAGTACAATGAACCACTATGTTAACATTATAGCGTCTTACTTACCTTATCATAAAAAGCAATCAAATGTGTCTGACCTATCCTTCATAAAGCCATGCTGATTGCTGCTCATAATGTCGTTCAAACAATTTTCAATGTATCCCTTAACAAGCCTTCAAATAATTTGCCCACCACAGATGTAAAACTTGCTGGTCTATAATTGCCAGGTTAAGATCATAATTCCTTTTTAAATACTGGAATGACATCAGCTTTTCTCCAATCCACAGGTACCATACAAACCAGATGAAAGCAAATCTGAGAAAATCAGAGATAGGGGCCTGTCTAAAACCGAACGAAGGTCTCTTAGAACCAGGTGGTGTATGCCATCTGGCCCTGGCACCTTGTTTACATACATTTTTATTAAAGCATTATAAATCATATATTGAGTCAGCCATTGATAGGATTAAGCTTAGCCATCAGTGCTGGGAACTTTGACTCCTCTAGTATACTCTGAAGCAAAGAACTGATTTAGCACATTTTCCTTTTCTGTATCTGTATCAACATACCATTATTTAAAGGAGCAACACTCTTTACTGACACTTTACTGACAAGTAGGGATGGGCGAATTTTTTCGGCTTGTTTCGCCAAAAAAAATGCGGCCCATAGACTTGTATGGCGGTGTGCGTCAAAACATTTTCGCCGCGCGACAAATTTTTTTTACATCCATAGACTTTAATGGGTGTCTGCGACATTTTACCGGCGGCGAATTTTTGGCGAAGCGAAACGGGTCAAATTCACCCATCCCTACTGACAAGCCAACACATTTAGTGGGCTAAGCAGAGTGGATGCATGCCAAAAAACTGCACTAACCTTACTTGTCTGTCTACCTCTGTCCTATTATGTGAACTATTGTGTATGTTCCAAAAAACAGTATCGCAGAAGCCATCTTATTACAGGTGTGGAACCTATTATCCTTTTAATGCATTTTTCTGTTATTTGGATCATGCTATACTTCATACCATAAGTCTACTAGAAAAGTATTTGGGATCAAGTACAATGTACTGTTGTATTATTACAGGGAAAAAGGAAAGCATTTTTTAAAATTTGGATAAAAATGGAGTCAGAGACAGTTTTTCCGTGATTTGGAACTTTCTGGATAATGGGTTTCCGGATAACGGCTCCCATACCTGTAAATAATAACCATGCAAGACATTGTGGCGATTAAAGTCTTGACTGGAAGAGAGTCATTAGCAGAAGTGCACAAGAGGAAAGACAGACACTGCTTTCAGTTTCAATGACATTTAGAATATTGGCTTACAATTACATTTTCTTTTAGTGGACATAATTTTATTTTTGGGTTTCCTTTCCTTTCAGAAAAGTACGTATATATATATGTCATTCTTAGAAATACTATAAATGCTGATCGAAGTAGTATAGGAATTTGTGCTTGAACTTTGGATTAATAAATAAAGGAAAGTTGTCACACAACTATCAACTAAATGTAGAGTAAGGTTTTTAGCCTAGAGGTTTTAGAGTTTAACCCTACCATTACCTGTGTGAGACAGCTGTATGCGTCTTTATTTAAGCATATGAAGCACTGCTCCATGGGCATTACAAAGCATATTTGCTACCTTTATTTAAGCAGTTTTTCCTTAGGGGGTAGGTAGGACAGGAACATTTGTATTTATAGAGCAGACAAAGGTCTCTTTACTCAATTTTAGATCTCAAAAACTTGTGCCAATTCTGCAGAGTGCAGGGTAGGGTGCAAATTTCCAAAATCATTTTGGTCTGTGCCTGATTTTTGGCAATGTATTCTGCCAGGCACTGGTGTGAATTATTTGTGGTGAGCCTGCCATCCCTTCAGCTTCTCTCAAGTTTTCCATGACCAGACACCATAGGGGGTTATTTATTAAAGTCTGAATGCCAAAAACTCTAAAAATTTGAGTTTTATTTACTATAGAATCCACATTTTTAGTGGGAAAAAACCCTACATTTTTTGGAATTTATAAAACCCCAAGGATGTTAAAAATCAGAATGAAAAAGTACTGCAACTCAAACCTGCCAAGTTCATGTAGAAGTCAATGGGAGAAGTCCCAAAGATATCCTGATCTGTGCTGGGTTTCGTGCAATAATCCGAAGATTTTCGGCTTTTCAGGGTTTTTGGGCATCACATCTGAAAAAATGTGTACCATTTAAGTTTTTCACATTTGTTTTTTATGCATAGGAAATTTTCGGAAAAATGTATTGAGAAGTAAGGGAAAAAACCAATGCGAATTTGGTCGGAGTAGATTTCAGAAAATAATGAGACATTTTCAGATTTTGATAAATGACCCCATAATGTACAGTATGTGTGATTGAGAATACATATTGTGAATAGATAGGCTAGAAAAAAGGAACATTGTCAAGGAGCACTACCATCAGACCTACAGCTAAGATAATGTGATAAAATATCAAAATGTAATTTAAAGGGGATGTAAAGGCACAAAAAATAAAATCCAATTTTTACTTTTTTCAATTAAAAAATATGTATTGTTTTTATAAGTATGCAGTGAAATTTCCCCTTCGTTTTAGTTGCTCTGACAGCTGCAGATAGGAAACTTCAGAGGGTCCCTAATTGCTCTGCAGGGAAACAATCATACTTTCAAACAGCAGGGGGAGCCCACACCTTACTTCTCAGACCTGCAGAACTCAAACAGCTTTGTTTGTTTCCCTGTAGAGCAGTCAACAACTATGTATAGATTCGTATTGGATTTTATTTTTGCCTTTATATCCCCTTTTAATGTGGCAGGTTCAAAGATCATGGAGTCAGATTTAAAAAGTATTCTCATTTAGGACTACTTTGCTGCAGCCACTGGTTTTGCAGAGTTGGAGAAAGTTTGTATTAAATAATAGAAAAACTATAAAATCCACATTAGATTACCTGACAACACAGGACCCAGTGCAGTCTTGCTTTATTGTTTTCTGCCAGATATTATTTGACTTGTTTTGATTTGATAATTTATGATGATCCCTAAGCAGCAGCCCAGACCACACTGAGCATGTGCAAAATCTTGGTCTTGCAAAGATAGCTTAACAAAATTACAAGATGATGACCTCCAATGACCAACTTTGAAAGCATAAATCATTTGTTTTATCAGGCTTGTAGTGCATTAAGTTCATGTTAATGTTTAGTATACAAAATACAGCATTTCTAGCCTTATTCTATTCCAGACTTGAGTTTGCTAACATCAGATGCTAAGTACTCAATAAATAGGGTCTTATTTTTATTGACATTCTTTTTGCACCTTTGGCTTTGGCTAGGTCAGAGACACCTCTTTGTGCAAAAATAATTATTAGAAATTTCCAGCCCATTTTATAATTTCATTTAAAATGTCAGATATTGTGCCTGTAATGCCCAGGCTTTGGGTACTATTAACAATTCTTTTATAACATCTGTCAGTACTGTTTTTATTAGTGCTAGATGTATTGAGAGCGGTTAATGTAAATCTTTTTGTGCCATACTCAGTTCTTTGTTGTTTGCAGACCTTGCTGCGAGGTTGCTGAACTTTGTTTAATACAGATAATTGGTTTATATTTTAAAAGGAGGAGTCTAATGTAAAAATAAATTACTAGTCACCCACGGCTAACAAGCATAACTAATAGTAGGAGCTGGTAAGTAGAAATACTCATATTTATATTTTACATATTCTTCATTGTTCTGTGTTCCTTAAAAGAAAACTAAAAATTGTATTTGACTAAATAAAAATACAGTAGGTGAGATCCTTGTATTGCATGGTCTTTTTGTGCCGCTCAATTTTGTGATTGATTTTATTTATTCTTTGTGTATTATAAGGTTTAATATACTCCGTACTGTAAATAAGTACATTAGAACTGACAATGTGTTTTGTGATGAAGGCTGCAGGTTGATATATACAGGCCAGGGTACTCATATATAAATATATTTATATCTCCTAATGGACATGTAGAAGTCACAAGGAGGTCTGTGGCCATATGAAAACACAAGGTTGCGGCCTGGGAACCTTATGCCCAGTATCTCTCATGTTATAAAATATAATGTATGCTGTACTGTAATTAGATGTTCTGGGACAATAGGAAGTAACAACAGCAAAGGATATGGGATGCCATGTTGATGTCTAATATATTTGATTTTTATAGAATGGGGTACATTGGGTATAGGGGCACAATACAGGTATAGGGGCTCTTATCCAGAATGCTCAGGACCTGGAGTTTTCCGGATAATGGATGTTTCCGTGATTTGGATCTTCATAACTTAAGTCTACTAGAAAACCATGTAAACATTAAATAAACCCAATAGGCTGGGTTTGTTTCCAAAATGATTAATTATATCTTAGTTTGGATCAAGTACAACTGTTTTATTAATACAGAGAAAAAGGAAACCATTATTAAAAATTTAGATTATTTGGATAAAATTGAGACTATGGGAGATGGCTTTTCCATAATTTGGAGCTTTCTGACTAATGAGGTTCTGGATAATCAGATCCCATACCTGTACTATTTTTTTTTTTTTCCAAATCATGAGACACAGTTTATAAAGCTAAGCACCAGTTACAACTGATACCTCAACGAGCACCATGCAGAAAATGTTCTACAAGTTTATTTGTAATTTAGGCACAATATAATGCATATTGAAGTCAGTTGTATCTGAAAAAAGTCAGAATCTGAAAATCCAGCATCTCAGACCTGCCAAGGTTGCATATACATTAACACAGTGGGAGAAGTCCTGAAGATATCCTGATTTGCGCTGGGTTTCGTGCAAAAATACAAAGATTCCCGGGTTTCAGGCAAAAATCGGAAAAAATCAGTTTTCTGGCGATTTTCAACTTTTTTTGAGTTTTTTTCCGGAACGGGAATTTTTCAGGAAAATGTATTGATAAATAATTGGAGTAGTAAATGGAATCACTGGCACTCGAAAGGCAGGTGCAAGCAGGGCCAGGCCCTTCCGTATTTATTAGCAGAAAAAGCAACATTTCGCTTTTTCTGCTAATAAATACGCAAGGGCCTGGCCCTGCTTGCACCTGCCTTTCGTGTGCCAGTGATTCCATTTACTACTCCCACTAGGAGGGTGCTGATCCCACCATCACCGTGCACCGTGCAATCATTACGTAGGCCAGGGTGTGTGAGCAGAGCTTCTATTTGATAAATAATGGGACATAACCCGTGCATATTTGGTCGGAATATATTTCAGAAAATAATGGAATATATTCCGATTTTGATATACCCTAAAAGTTTTATTTATTGTACGTGGTTCTTCATATTAGTGTACTGTTACAATGTAATACTGCTTTTGTTTATGTAAATATATAAGATATACAGTTGTACATACGTACATTCATCATAACGTTTTTCCATGTATTATACTGCATCTGATCCTGTATTCTGTCAGCTGTTAGATGTTACCAGTCCTACAATTTGAACTCTATCCTAATTCACAATTCATACAAAGTCTGCCCTACTAAATAAACATTAGAAAAGCACTGACATAGCTGGACACAAGACTGTTGCATATCCTTCTCTTCTGTGTTGATCAAAAGCAAACACAATCTTGGCAGCTGTCCATTAAAGGAATAGTTCACATTTAAATGGGTAGTATACCACTTGTTTAACAGTGCAAAAAATATTCTTTTGTTAATAAAAGTATACAACACCCTCCCTTGTTTTGTTAGCAGGAGGCCAGTTTTCAGAATGATTTCCTGTGTAATATAATCTAATTATATACTGTACCTTCCAAGAACCAAACATGGAGTCGCTTCATTTGCCTTTTGCCCTGTTTTTTGCACTTTGCTCACCCTGTTCTGCTATTGCAGAATGGCAGCAGACATCTGTGCTCCTATGGCAAGTGGTAAGCATAGGATTCATCTGCAGCTCCTGATGCTCGATTTGCTCTTGTACTCCTTAGTGCATTAGTACTTGCACCACAGGGATCTGTAAATGATCCCTAATGAGTTGAGTTACTTGTGGTATTGATATGATAGTGTTTGATAGAATAGATAGTATAATCAAAATATATTCAAGCAATAATTCCTGGATTCAGTTACATTTTATGTAGCTAGCTGTAAAACATAAGACTCCTTTTCAATGGTCACAAATTGGAACTCCATTCCATACAGCACTGTTGCATTTAAAACCCTTGATTTTTTAAGACAAGAAAAAAAGGCATTGAAGCTAGACAACAGTTAGTTACACTTCTGCTTTATGAAAACTGCCAAGAACTAATTTGCTAAATGAAAACATTAATTGGGATGAACACAGGACCTACAGTACATGAAACAGAAGGTGGGAGACAATGGAAATATAATGTAGATAAAACATGTTCATTAAAGTTAAATTGATAAAAAAGACTCTTATTTACAATATTATTTGATTTGAATTTGAAAAATTATATATAATATATGCAACATTTTTGTCATTTTTATCTTTTATATTTTTACAGACGCAATGTTCCAAATCAAGCGAATCTCATTTAGATGTCTGCAAGTCTGCAATCTGTTGATGTCATTCCTTATTTTAAGTGCTAATGCTGACCATGACAACATTGTAAAAGTAAAACAGGGAAAGGTCAGCGGCATAGAATTATCAATACAGTCAGGTTATGTTACTGCTTATCTTGGAATTCCATATGGGGAACCACCAACTGGAAGGCTAAGGTTCAAAAAGACTGAGCCACGAAAACCATGGCATGGGGTTCTAAAAGCTGACACGTTTGGAAAATCTTGTTTTCAAAACAGAGAAGAAAAATTTGCTGAATTTCCTGGCACTGAAATGTTTCTAGTGAACAATGAGATGAGTGAGGACTGTCTTCATCTTAATGTGTGGGTCCCATCTGCTAAGCCGAAAGATGCTCATGTAATGGTGTTTATCCATGGAGGTGGATTTGAATCCGGTACAACTTCCTTAGATATATATGATGGAAGTGTGTTGGCTTATGCAGAAAGAGTTATTGTTGTGTCAATGAACTATAGAGTTGGAGCTTTTGGGTTTTTGGCTTTACCAGGACACAAGGATGCACCAGGGAATGCTGGATTATTTGACCAGAGGTTAGCTCTGCAGTGGGTCAGTGAAAACATTCCAGCTTTTGGTGGGAATCCTGATAATGTGACTATCTTTGGACATAGTGCTGGGGCAGCATCTGTTGGTTTTCATTTAATATCACCTGGAAGCTATGCTTATTACAACAGAGCCATAGTCCAAAGTGGGGCAGTGACATCAAATTGGGCATTAAACTCTGAGGAGAGAGCAAAGCGCTTAACTGTGAAATTAGCTGAATTTCTTGAATGTCCTCATACAGACAATGATGCTATTATAACTTGTTTAATCAATGCAGATCCGATACTCTTGACCGAAAAGCAACTTTTGGCTAAGGAACCATATGATCTCACACAATTTCTTCCCATTGTAGATCATGATTTTCTAGTAGATGTGCCAGAAAATATTCTAGAGCAATCTATGAAAAGAACAGAAATTCTGATAGGAATAACAAAAGATGATGGAAACCCTTTTACTTTGACAGATTCTTCGGATTTTAACATAAAAACAGAAAGCTCATTTTCTTCAGAAGAGCTACAAAAAAGGCTGAAAAGATTCTTCCCTTCAGCAGGTGATCTTGGTGTACAATCCATTCTCTTGCAATATAAAGACTGGGAAGATGGAAATAATGGTGAAAAAAATCGAGAAGCCATGGAACTGATTCTTCGGGACTATTACTTTGCATGTCCTGTAAAAAGTTTTGCAAGATATGCTGTAGAGCATCAAAATAATGTATTTGTCTATGTATATGATCACCGGTCATCAACGGATCCATGGCCAGAATGGATGGGAGCTCTGCATGGTGCTGAGTTGCCAATGCTTTTTGGAAAGCCATTTATCAATAAAGGCCATTACACTAAATCTGAGCTCCTTTTTAGCAAAACAATTATGAAATTCTGGGCCAATTTTGCAAGAACGGGGTATAGTATTTTACTTAAATATATGTATTCTTCAACTGCTGTGTTACAGTACAGTGTCTATACTTATTTCTTTCTATAGATTTTATATAAGAAGTGCAAATATGGGGATATGGTCCAAACTAAAAATCCAACTCCATTTCAGAAGGGAACTTCAATTTCCCCAGCTGTGTTTTTGAGAACCATAGGTCACAGTAGTTCAGTTGCATTGAACCTTCTCCTAGTAAATAAGGAGGACATTCAAAATACTTAACTATATGGTTTGTGTTAAACAGGCTTCTGTCAATTTTTAGAACTTTTTTTAATCGATTTCTTTTTTAATATTTTGTCAGGTTTTAGGTGGTGAAATCAGTATTTATGTTTTTATTTATTACATATGTATGCAGTATGTTATAACCAGAAAAAAATGACTGGTGATCAAATACTTTAACGGTTGGAGAATTACTGACTGCATCCTTTACAAAGAATTTATTTTACATTTTGGGGCACATTTACCTAGGGTCGAATATCGAGGGTTAATTAACCCTCGATATTCAACTGCCGAATTAAAATCCTTTTAGGTGGCGAACTAGGGCGTCAAAGAAATTTTTAAAGAGACAGTACCTCAATTATGAATGGTCAATATTCGAACGATTTTTAGTTCGAATCGTTCGATTCGAAGGTCGTAGTCGAAGGTCGAAGTAGCCAAAAAAACATTCAAAAATCAAACTATTTTTCCTCTATTTTCCTCTATTCCTTCACTCGAGCTTGGTGAATGGGCCCCAAAGTGTCCCTCAAGAATTCTCTTTTCAAGAATTACAACACGACTTCTTCCCTCCTTTTTTCACTTTTAATGGCAGGTCACCTAATGTAGATGAAGAAGATGGATTTGTATGGCCCCTGTATTCACTTAAAGATGAAAAATATGCAGTTCTGAAGCTGAGCGGGTCAGAAGTTCACCAAAAGTTGAGCATGCGCAATTGCCAGTTTTGGAATTTCTTCTTTCCTTCACTCCTAAAGCTTGGTAAGAATTCAGATCTGATATTTGAAGAAATGTTCCTACTCACCATCATACCAATAATGTATGTAGCTTGTAAAATATTGCAACCAGAAACTGGTTGGCTCTCATTTACCTTGCCATTTTTAAATAGGTATCTGCAAGTGCAAACATCTATAATATTTGTTCTCCGCAATCTATTAACTGACATTATTTTTCTATTAAATTTTCAAGGATTTCTTTGTTATTGTTGTTATTGTCATTGCAGTGAGTGGCTTGATAATGTAATCTATAGTGAAGTCCTTCTCCCAATCTAATAAATAAGTATAGGTCTATAGGTGCCCTTAAATTCGAAATACAAAGGCAACCTCTCGGATGCTTAAAAGTTAATTCACAAAATTAGTTCAGATTTTTCTTATAAAAAACGAATCACTTAGGAAAATAACTTGAAAGTTGAAAATACAACTTCAATTGACTTCAAAAGAAACTTGACAGGTTTTAGATGCCAAATGTGTTAATTTAATTTTTGAGATTTTATTAATCTCATAAATTCAAGCTTGTAAAATTGTGGAATTTTTAAAAAAATATTTTAATTCCATTAAATTGCTGCAATTTTCTCTTGTCACAACAAAAACTAAAATTCAAATTTTAATACATTTTCCCTCTAGAAATGCTGGATTTCCTTTTATTTTTTTAAGGATGGTGTTTTTTTTTGTAAATTTAGTGTTTACTGACTGTCCACATTTTTATTTTTCAGTAAAATAATGAATGGGTGTTGGAAGGTCTTAAAATGCATAACAATAGTCTATTGTGACAAAAATTCCACCAGATAAGAAGCGACTACGAAGATGACCCTCTGCATTCTACATCATTAAACATAAATTAGTTAGAATATTAATGAATCCAACGTGCTTATAAATATGTAAGGTATTAAGAATTAAGGGTTTAATGTTTTACATGTAAATGATACACCACTGTGTTCCAATGTGTGATTTGTATCATCTCATCACACCGCAGAGTTAACTTGGAATAATTTCAGATGCCTGCTACATATAGCATTCTTTTCATACTTATTTCTGTCTCACAACATGTAGATGCTTTATGTGTCTATGTAGTGGGCTTAAAGGGTAAACACCTATACACAATGTGCATAATGACCACAATAAATATGACTTGTTGAAATGTGTCTTTTCATTTAATTAAAATATATATATATATTTCCTTTATTATGAAGCAATATTGGATCATTGTATGGTTTTTACAATTGATACCCTCTATATTCCTGTAATGATAATAACCTTTTCAGTACTGGTTGTGGAAGCAGCAACCAGCACAATGCATTGTCTAGCAACATATTTTTCCTATATGAAACACAAGATTTAAATGTAGAATCTATGGTAGTGGCCCATTGGCAACTACCCCATAAAATCTACAACCGCTGTTTTAGGGCTGTAGATTTTATGGAATTTAAACAACAGTAATAGCAAACATTTAGAATACCACTTACCTTTCTGTATATTAAAATAGCACCCTCAATCCCAGGATATTGCACCATTAAACCAAGAATTTCTCCTGATGAAGGGACTTTTCTCCTAAATATATTTCTGACAAAGTCAGCTTGTCTTTTCCCCCCAATCTTAAGGAACAGGTGCACGTACCATCATCAGTGGTCCATCATCCACCAGGTACAGCGTAATAGAAACGTTTCTGTACAGCACCTTGTAGAATAAAAATGCCTTTATTCAATTTTTCATGGCAGTATCTGGTTAGCAACGTTTCAGGCCTACATGCGGCCTTTTCTCAAGCTTCTGTATATTAAAATAGCACCCTCAATCCCAGGATATTGCACCATTAAACCAAGAATTTCTCCTGATGAAGGGATTTTTCTCCTAAATATATTTCTGTGACTTCTGCCATTATAAAATAATTAAAGGTGATAACCTTATTATGAGATTGTGTACTTCTTTCCGTTTCCTGCAGCCTGTGTCTCTGGTTAACAGATAAGGAGGAGTTATACAGAGGGTAATTTGCCAAACTGACTCCTAATCCAAATATTGCTCTAAAGAAACATATTTGAAAATTGAAAGTACCTTCAGTTGCACTGTTAGAAAAGCTTAGTGAATAAAAACACTGATATTGCTTACATGCCCTAATCAATTAAATTATTTTGACAAGAAGACACTCTTTCCCTTCTATTTGGCTTTTATAAGTCTTGTAGAAAAATAATTCCTCTCTAAAATCAAAAATAAATAGGGCTAGTATGTTATGTATCAGATCGTTTTTTTTTGCCTTCCTCTGAAAAAAAATCAGTTAGACAGCTCAAAAAAAGTTAAAAGGTTGAACATGATGCATGTGTGTCTTTTTTCAACCTAACTTACTATGTCACTATATATCATTGTAGTGGGATGTTACATAGTATACGTAGGATTATAGCACACAATTATTTTTCTTAGCATTACTTTTCTTGGAAAAATCCAGTTGTTTATGCTTAAACATACATATTTGGAAAACAAGTTGACATGCCATGGGGACTACAAACTCATATTGTTTTTTTTTTATTAGGATCTTCCGCTGTGGTTTTAAACTTAAATAATTATATTTTTAAATGTGTCGACTAGTGATGGGGAATCTGACCCATTTCGCTTTAGCAGAAAATTCGCAAAATGCTTTGAAGTTTATGGGCTGCAATATTTTTTTGATATGCAACAATGTTTTTTAACCATTGGAGTAAGTTTCACATTGAAACTTGGCTTATCACTAGTGTCAACATTCAAGCTTTCTAGTAGACATTTCTAGGAGAACATTTTATCTAGAAATTTGGCTCTCTAATACGCTTATACTGCTTTATGGAAATACAGTTGTGCATCCCTTTTTCTTTTACTGCATTTTTTACACTACTGAAGTCACTTAGTTTGCCAAAATGATCTACTGTATGTCCTGCAAAAGAAGGCTCTGTTGCAGTCTGCAACCACCAGTGCTTAGGGGATTGGTAGGGGGCACTGCCTGCCCCTCATAAATAAAGCACTTCCAAATCTAGACAAAGCTGTATTTAGGAGGCAAATGCAGGATTTGACCATGATTACTGGGACTTATTGACTAAGATTATACTGTATTTCATCTAATGAAATTGTGGTATACATAGTGACTGGTTTTAGTGTCCTAGTGCAATTTATTGCCCATCTTAATAGATCAGTCTCACTGTGTTTTGCAATAAAAAGCACTATATAAATCCAGAAATCCAACCAGCCAACAGATATTGGCAGCAGAAAACAAATTATTTTGTTCATCAGAAGAGGGTAATGTAAGGGCTCACAGATTGCGAAATATCAGTCATGCCCCATACTGCGTGAATAAATAAGCGATTTTCCTGCATAATTTGTGGGATTTTTCTTAATGGGTTGTGTAAAGGGGAGTTTATAGCTGCACCTTCTGTTAGGATTTCATCTAATGGTATACACATTTCTGTGTTGAAGCCAGTCGCCCACATAGCGTAAAAAAACTGCTTCATTATATTCGCCTAGGGTAGAACAGCTTTACTGGGCCTTGGTGTACCCAGGCTCCCTGGAACAGATCCACCTGGGTCTGCAACCAGAAGCCACAGAGGAAGATCCACCCCTAATCAGGCAATAAGTTACTGTATTGCAGGAAGTGGTCATAAGGCCTGTAGGCCACTGATTGAAACATGTAAACTAGATAACTATGCACATGGGCATCTGCCCAGCAACTATGGATATAAGGAAGTGTAGGGATTTAAAGCCATACGGACATACTAAACCTATGGGTCCCTACACACCTATTGCTTGCTTATCTCATGCTAACTGAAGGCCAGTGGTGTCCTTGTGATTTATGGGAAAGCTGTTACAGTAACACAAATTTATCAGTCATATCAATGCTAAAAAATCTTAGATTTTCGGGCGTCAAATCTAAAAAAAACAATTTATATGTTTTTTTTTTACAATTTTAGTGAGTCTTTTCTCACACCAGATTTTTTGGGAACATTTATTGATAAATACAGGAAAAAAAGTCAGCAGAAATTTGAAGTGGTTTTAGCAAAATAGTAAAAAACATGTTTTCATTTACGTTATTAAATGCGATATTGTGTTCACTCATCTATTTTATTTCCAACAGCTTTCCAAAATGCATTTTTTACATCTCTGTTTCTTAAAGTGTAAATAAAGGGCTTGACCATTGGAATTAGGATAGTGTAGACCACGGAAAAAGGCTTCCCTTTAGATGATGAATACTGGGATGAAGGCCTTAAGTAGATGATCAAAATTGTGCCATAATGTGACCACAATGAAATGTGACACACATGTAGAAAAGCCTTTTTGTCTTCCTTCCACAGTTTGAATTTGGCCCATAATCAGGTAGAATAAAGGGTTACTTAAAGATCTAAACCTATAATAAAAAATAATTTTAAATGTTTTGGGGGTTTTCCACATTTTAAAGTGGAAAAAATGTTTCTGTGGGGGAAAAACTTGAATTTTTCAAGATTTGGTAAACCCAGAGGCTGCTAAAAGTTAGGATAAAAAAGTACACTACATCTAAAACCTGCCATGGCTGTGTAGAAGACGATGGCAGATGCCCTTTTTACAACTGGAAGATATCATGATTTGCGCTGGGTTTTGTGATGATGTGATAATCTGAAATAAACGTGGTTTTCTGACGACAATCCGAAAAAGTCACAGTTTTCGCGTGTCAAATCTGAAAAATCATGCGATTCGGATTTTTTCACGATTTCATTGTCATTTCCTGCACCAGATTTTTTCAAGTTAATTTATTTATAAATATGGTAAAAATGTAGATGGGAGTTTAGTAGTTTTAATAAAAAAATAGATATATTTGGATTTTAGCAAATGACCCCCTTAATGTTATTTTTTTTAAAATATGCCAACAAATTGTAAATTGTAAAATCAATATTCAGATATTTAACCCATATCTGGTTTCTGTAGTTTAAGTTATTACTTTCCTGCAGAAAAGGCCTTTAAAGTGTGTGTTTAAGTGGCCATACATAGGCCCAATCTGCATGGTATCCAACAGAGATTTGGTTTCTGTTCACTTCTTTTGGACACTCTGACAGAAATTAATATATAATAATCCTTGGGAACAGTAATCTGAACAGGCCTACAATTTATGGTAGTGCAGTGTGGTCAAAATTTTGGGGGATTTTAAAATAGAAGGCATACTTATGATTTAAGAAGAGTCCACTATCTAGTAGGGCAGGGGTCCCCAATCTTATGTAACCACGAGCCACATCCACTTGTAAGAGGACAGAAAGGTGAGGAAGGTTTGAGTCCTTCAAGTAGGAATAGGTATTGTGCGTACACGAGCCAAGAAGGGGTGATGAATGTACAGAAACAAGATCAGGGTGACAAGGCGAAGAGTCAGGTTATGGTAGGATAAGGACAGAGTGGACATAGAGACCAGGACTGGAACAGGATAAAGTGGCTGGAGAACCGTGACAGTGAGCGTGAGAGTATAATCCAATACAGGAGCAGGATGGTGTGAACAAAGGTGGTGATTGGAACAGGAGCAAAGACAGGACTGGAACTGCAGCTAAATGGGAACAAGAACAGGATTAGGACTGGAGCAAGAACAGGACTGTGCAGGACAGTTGTGAGATCAAAGGCAGGAAAAAGAGTCAGAGCAAGAAACAAAGATCTTGGGACATGCTACAGTCCGCAGGAGCACAGGCCAAAGCTCAGGCACAGGAAGTGAGGTGAGGGAGTTTATATATGACAGGTTACTGGGAGCAGATAGAAAAAGGCCAGGTGATAGATTATGAGGATAATTGCTAGCTGCTCACCTGGTCTAGATGATAGGGTATGGATCCAGAAACACAGAGGTTCCTAGCTTGAATGCCAGCAGAGCCTTACAACACAGAATTTCTTTACTCTCTGTTTTGGATAGTCATCTAGTGAAGGAATTGCAGGTGTCCTAGTTTCAGGATGATTTTCATTTTTTTTACATAACTTTTTGTGTATGATTTCAATTAATTGCTCCAGTACAATAATGTCAAAAATGTGTTCATAGGTTTTTCTTTCAGACCAGATGCATTTTCAAAGAAGTTTATACAATTAGCTTTATGTCATTAGATTAGCTTCTTCTTCTTCTTTATGATGTTCTTGTAGGCCCTGAACCTTGTATGAAAGTTTATACCTATAAAATATGGCATCTTTCTTATAAAATATGGCATCTTTCACACAGTCATAATCTCGAACATCTTTAGGAGAATGCTTCTTGTACGTTCCCAGTTAATATGGAGCAAGGAGAACCACCCTGTAACGTTCAGTATCCCACAACCCAGAGTAAACCCCAATGTCCCGGGCTCGGCTCACGCTTCGGCCTATAACCACCACCTTTCACGTCGGGTGGAGCCCTCCGCTACTCGGATGCCGCCAGGACTTAATAGTGAGGAGACTGAGGGAAGAACTCTGGGCGAGCAAGGGAACTTAACGTAAAGGTTATCAAAGTCCAGGAGCGGGCCGAGTCGAAACCAATCGGAAATGCAGTACAAAATCGGTATGCAGCAGAGTAATCGAGGTCACAGGCCAGGTCAGCAACTAACAGGGTTGAAGTACAGAACGGAATCCAAAGAGTAGTCAGGAACAAGCCAAAGGGTCAGGGCAGGCGGAAGTCAAACAGGAGTCAGGAATAGCCAAAGGTCACAACAAGAATCACAGAAGTATCGCACCCAGGAACAATATACAGAACCTACGTTGGGCAAGGCACATAGGGACTGATGGCCATTTAAACTGTTGAATTTGGCGCCATTGGACGCTGGCGAATCAGCGCCTGCGCAAACACGCCAGTGCACTCGTGCCAGCGTGCCTGCCCCTTTAATTCTGGCGCCGGCGCCTGGGGCCTAGCCACATCGGCGGAGGCGATGCGAGACGGGCGTCCCCGTCGAGGGGGTGGCAGGCGTCCCTGCCGTCCCCTGGGTAAGTTTATTACATTACCCCCCCTCCAGAGGGGGCCACTGGACCCTTAGGTTTGTTGGGAAATTTAGAATGAAATTTTCTCACCAACCTTTGGCGAAAACCCAGGATCTCTCCTCAGGACCATAACCCTTCCAATGAACCAAATATTGGAGTTTACCCCTAGAGATACGAGAGTCAATCAACCTGTGAACCAAGAATTCGGATTGGCCCTCAACAAAAATAGGAGGAGGAGGAGAATTCTGACGTACCACTCTAGCAGGTCTCAACAGAGATACATGGAAGGAATTAAAAATCTTGAGTTCGGGAGGAAGATTTAACCTGAAAGTACATGGGTTGATAACATTAGATATAGAGAAAGGACCAATAAATTTGGGACCCAGTTTGGCTGAAGGGACTTTCAGAGAAATGTTTTTAGAGGACAGCCAAACCTTGTCACCAACCTGATACACAGGAGAATCTCTCCGATGTTTGTCTGAAGCCTTCTTCTGAGCAGCTGCTGCAGAAGATAAGGACTTCTGAACCTCCTGCCAAGTCTTAGAAAAATCTTCCACAAAGGAATTAACAGCAGGAAGATCACAAGAACCTGAGAATGAAAAAACTCTGGGATGAAAACCAAACACTGTGAAAAAAGGAGATTTGCCAGTGGAGGAATGAATGGCATTGTTATAGGCAAATTCAGCCCACGGAAGAAAATTAACCCAAAGTGCCTGATTGCATGAGACATAACATCTAAGATATTGTTCCAGAGTCTGATTTGTCCTCTCAGTCTGACCATTGGTCTGGGGATGATATGCGGAAGAGAAAGACAAATCAGTACCCATTAATGAACAAAAAGCCCGCCAGAATTTGGACACAAATTGAAACCCCCTATCAGACACAATATTGAGAGGAGCCTCGTGAAACTTAAATATATGGACAATGAAAAGTTCAGCTAGAGTCTTGGCAGAGGGAAGGGTAGAAAGAGGAATAAAATGAGACATTTTACTAAAATGGTCCACCACTACCCAGATAACAGTATGCCCATTCGATGGAGGTAATTCTACAATGAAATCCATGGATATATGAGTCCAAGGTTTCTCAGGAATAGGAAGTGACTGCAGCAACCCTTGAGGTAAAGATCTAGATGGCTTAGATCGTTGGCAGACTGGGCATGACTCAATATATTTGGCAACGTCTTGTCTTAAAGTCGGCCACCAGAGTACGAGACAACAAATCGAAAGTCTTCGCACAACCCGGATGACCAGCCACTTTAGAATCATGAGTCTCGTGAAAGACTGCTTCACGTAAATTACTAGGAACGAATAACTTGCCCACAGGAATATCAGGAGGGAATCTACCTGGGCATTCGACAAGAAAGTAGAGAGATCCGGACTCAAGGCTGCCACAATCACCTCCTTAGGAACAATAGGGACAGGTTCCAAATCCTCCCTAGGCTTGGAGACAAAACTTCTAGAAAGGGCATCTGATTTCAGATTCCTTTCTGCAGGCCTGTAGGTGATGAGAAAATTAAAACGTGAGAAAAACAATGACCACCTGGCTTGACGAGGATTTAACCGTTTAGCAGATTCTATGTACAACAGATTTTTATGATCTGTGAACACAGAAACCGTATGCTTGGCACCCTCAAGGAGATGTCTCCATTCCTCAAATGCCAATTTAATGGCCAATAATTCCCTATTGCCAATATCGTAGTTGACCTCAGCAGAGGAAATTTTTTTTGAGAAAAAGGCACATGGGTGGATTTTACCGGAGACAGGATGTCGTTGAGCTAATACTGCTCCAGCACCGATCTCAGACGCATCAACCTCAACAATAAAAGGCAAAGACGAGTCTGGATGCCGGAGAACTGGAGCAGAAATGAAGGCCTCTTTTAAGAGACCAAAGGCCTCAACAGCCTCAGCAGACCAAATACTAGGGTCAACCCCTTTCTTAGTTAAGGCAGTAATTGGGGCCACCAATTTGGAAAAATTCAGAATGAATTGCCTATAATAATTAGCGAACCCTAGAAATCTCTGGATCGCTTTCAAAGAAAGAGGTTGTGCCCACTGCTGAATTGCTTGGACTTTAGTGGGCTCCATCTCAAGACCAGTTTGGGAAATAATATATCCAAGGAAAGGTACAGCAGAGACTTCGAAGAGACATTTCTCAAGCTTAGCATACAAATGATTCTGCCTTAACCTGGATAGAACCTCCCGAACATGGGCACGATGGGAAAACAAATTCAAAGAAAGAATTAGAATGTCGTCTAAATACACAACGACAAACCGACCCAAAAGATCACGGAAGATGTCGTTAACCAGTTCTTGAAAAACAGCGGGAGCATTACACAGACCAAATGGCATTACCAAGTATTCATAATGCCCATCTCGGGTATTAAAAGCGGTCTTCCACTCGTCCCCCTCCCTTATCCTGATTAGATTATAAGCACCCCTTAGATCCAATTTGGAAAAGATAACAGCCCCCTTCACTCTATCAAAGAGTTCAGAGATTAAAGGGAGAGGGTAACGATTCTTGACCGTGATCTTATTTAACTCTCTATAATTGATACAGGGTCTAAGAGTCCCATCCTTCTTCTTGACAAAAAAAACCCAGCCCCCGCAGGGGAAGAAGAAGGTCTAATGAACCCCCGCTCCAAATTCTCTTTAATATATTCTTCCATGGCTAAAGACTCAGGGAGAGAAAGAGGATATGTCCTACCCTTGGGAGGAGAAGACCCAGACAATAATTCAATAGCATAGTCATAGGGCCTATGGGGGGGTAAGGATTCAGCTGCTTTTTTACAGAAAACATCGGAAAAAGCGGCATAACAAGGAGGAAGACTCTTTAAAGAAGTAGCGGCCAGGGTCTGGACAGACTTAACACAAGAATACATACATGCAGGACTCCATTTCAAAATTTTACCAGAGGGCCAATCAACCTGGGGATTATGACCTTGTAACCAGGGAAGGCCTAAAATGACTGGAGTCTGTGGGCACTCGGTAATGAAAAATGAAAGGGATTCAAAATGATCGGAAATGGACATGTGAATAACCTTAGATCGGGTAGATACTAGTCCGGAACCCAAAGATCTACCATCAATGGTGGATAATCTGAAAGGTGGAACCTGTGGTTCCCAGGGAATACCATGTTTCTGAATAAACCCAAAATCCAAAAAGTTACCCGCTGCCCCAGAATCCAAAAAAGCAGAGCTCTGCACACAACCACTGTCCCAACTCAAAAGAACCGGAATTAAAATTTGAGAAGATTGGGGAGTAGAAACGACATCACCCAAGCAAGACTCCCCAGACCTGCTTAGGTTCTGTCGTTTCCCGGCCTTTTGGGACAGGTGTTGAGAAAGTGCCCCTTATCTCCACAGTACATACATAACCCATTATTCCTCCTAAGAACCCTCTCCTCGGAAGAGAGACGAGTAGAACCAATCTGCATAGGTTCTTCTAAATATCTAGGAAAGACTTGTGGGGTGTTAAAGACATTTACAGAAGGAGGTGTAACATAGGTAACCTGCTCCTCCTGGAGTCTCTCTCTATGCCTTCGATCAATCTGGATAGCCAGATGCATGAGAGAATCCAGAGAAGACTGTGTGGGAAAATTTACAGGACTATCTTTAATAACCGGAGCCAGACCAACCCTGAATTGACTCATAAGAGCCGTATCATTCCAGCCCGTCTCTACCGCTCAACGGCGGAATTCAGTACAATAATCCTCTGCCCGCCGCTTGCCTTGTTTAAGAGCATGTATGGCTGCGTCGGCAGAAGCGGCACGATCAGGATCATCGTAAATTATAGCCATAGCATTAAAGAAAGCCTCTAAAGAGTGCCGGGCTAGATCCCTTCGAGACAAACTAAATGCCCATAGCTGGGCATCACCCTGTAAGAGCGTAACTACAAAATTCACCCTAGATTCTTCAGTAGGGAAAGAATAGGGTAAAAAACTGAAATGTAGTTTACATGCCTCCTGAAAAGTAAAAAACTTACTTCGATCCCCAGCAAACTTTTCGGGGAAAGGAACCTTGGGCTCATGGAAGGTACTACCCGTAGGTGGAGATAGGGAGGTGCTTGCCTGAGGAGTAGTATTGCTCGGACCAGGAACAGGCTGTTGCTGCATCATGTCAAGTCTGGAAGAAAGACTATGAAGACATTGCACAATATAGTCTTGCTTGTCCTCTTGTTCACCAAGCCTCTGTAGAAGATTCGCCAGAATCGCTTCCGAAGGAGTGGTGGAAGCAGTAGCTTCAGCTGGCTCCATCTTCTTAGTTTATGGCCCAACGTAATGTAACGTTCAGTATCCCACAACCCAGAGTAAACCCCAATGTCCCGGGCTCGGCTCACGCTTCGGCCTATAACCGCCGCCTTTCACGTCGGGTGGAGCCCTCCGCTACTCGGATGCCGCCAGGACTTAATAGTGAGGAGACTGAGGGAAGAACTCTGGGCGAGCAAGGGAACTTAACGTAAAGGTTATCAAAGTCCAGGAACGGGCCGAGTCGAAACCAATCGGGAATGCAGTACAAAATCGGTAAGCAAAAGAGTAATCAAGGTCACAGGTCAGCAACTAACAGGGTCGAAGTACAGAACGGAATCCAAAGAGTAGTCAGGAACAAGCCAAAGGGTCAGGGCAGGCGGAAGTCAAACAGGAATCAGGAATAGCCAAAGGTCACAACAAGAATCACAGAATAATCGCACCCAGGAACAATATACAGAACCTACGTTGGGCAAGGCACAAAGGGACTGATGGTCATTTAAACTGTTGAATTTGGCGCCATTGGACGCTGGCGAATCAGCGTCTGCGCAAACACGCCAGTGCACTCGTGCCAGCGTGCCTGCCCCTTTAATTCTGGCGCATGCGCGCCGCGCGCTCCATAGGAGCCGGCGCCTGGGGCCTAGCCACATCGGCGGAGGCGATGTGAGACGGGTGTCCCCGTCGAGGGGGCGGCAGGCGTCCCTGCCGTCCCCTAGGTACAACTGTGGGAAGCCCTGAACAAAATAGAGAACAGTTCTAATCACAAACACCAAAATAATATCAGGGTCAGTGGTCTACCCAATTAACAGATTTATGCAGAGGTTTGGTACCAGAAGTGCAGCTCTCTAGACTTGAGTTTATGAGGGCCTTTCAACCTTATTAGCAAGGGGACCCTCCTCGGGACATTTTCATATGCTTCCATTACCATCAAACTAAGGATAATGTTTTGCCGGCAGCAAGAGAATGGGGAAGTTTGAAGTTTAAAAGCCAAAAGTATCAGATACACCCAGATATCTCTCTAACCACTCTACAAAAGCAGGACATAATAGAACCAGTAACTAAACTACACCATAATAACAAACAATCATAGATGCAAGACTTTGGATGAAGAATTGCAAATATTGTCCAAACTAAGTCTGGCAGGAGCCTCGTTGAGATCTACTTCAAGTGAAAATGGACCCCATGTAGAATTTGGTGAAGTTATCCATTATTTCACTTACTATATTGACTGACAAAGGGTTGTGAGGAGACTCACTGAGACATAAAATCTGAAATTTTACTTCCTTTTACTGATATAAGGCTCAAAGGATAGCCTTTTGTTTTTCGTTTTAAAAGAAGATTACTTGGTGAACGCCAATATAGTTCCTCAAATAAATGGCCAAAAAGGAACATTTAATGAACAAAATATTACCATCAGTAAATTCTTCTGTTTCAGTTGATCTCCTCTTGTTTGGCTTTTAATGATGCTTTATCATCACACGTCTGAGCGATAACTGTCAACTATGACTACCTTTTTATACTTAATAAATCTCAACCATTCAAGATTCAGAAACTTTATTTCAAATTTGCAAAAAAAAAAAAACTTGAATAAGGGCAAAAAAAATCTCATTTGAATCTTGACAATTCTGCCCCTTGGCACCATGTAAATTAAAATCGTATAATGCACATAAAAGTTATTGCTGCTGCACATTTTTTAAGGTCATATTCAGATTTTTCTTTTTCTTATTAAAACATCAATAGCTATTATAAACTTGTTTAAAAGTCTCAGCCATCATTATATATTGCTTGCCCCTCCTCTGTGCCTATGGAAAAACTACCTCAAGGTGCGTGTGAGTATTCAAACCTTGTTAGCACTTGTACTGAATAGAGCTTCTGTTACCGTTATGTTTTGGGTGGTTTTTGAACTATACCTCTGCACTGCCAAAAATAAGAAAACATAAATATGAGGACACCAAAACAGTGTAGCGGTGTAGTTAAAAAACCACCTAACTTCATCCTTTCCCCCTAGTGAAGACCCATCCTGCTTAAAGAGGGTCTAATAACCCATCATCTACCTTGTTAGTTAGACATAGTGGCAAATTCACTAACCTCCGTAAATTCGCCAGCGACGGCTTCGCTCACATCGCAACACTTCGACAGGCGTAGATTTGCCAGGACAACGCTAACTCACTAAAATCCGAAGTTGCGTCCAGGGTGCCGAACTCTGGCAAAGTTGCGCTAGTGTTACTGCGCCATACGAAGCGAAGTTGCGCAAGCGTTGGCTAATTTGCATATGGCTGGAAGTTAAATTTGAATGGACGTGTACGTTACAGCAAATACATTACATTACACAAGCCCAGGGAAACCTTAATAAATTTAAATAGAGTTGTTATATTGCCCTACACATGTGGCCAGTGTATACTTTATGTGCCATTTGGTAGGAAATGTATGGAGAGCCAGGGTACCCAAAAAAAATTTTACGGACTTTTTTTGCACTCTATCACCCTGAAAAAACAAAGACACCAGTGTACTTTGGGATATAGAAAATTTTTTAACTAAAGTTTGAAGAAGTCCTATACACTCAATTGCAATTCCCATGGTCTGAGCTGGCGACTGCAAGTCTGGTGGAACAGCTAACGTTCACTTAGTGAATTTGCGAAGTAACGCTCTTTCGCCAGAGCGAAACTTTGCCTGGTGTAAGAGTGCGAAGTAGCGCTAGAGTTTATTTCCTTTGCTAGCGAAGTTAGGCCAGCGCCCGTTAGTAAATTGGCAAAGTAACAAAACGACGTCACGCTGGCGAATTTTCTCTAACCTTAGTCACTTCGCCCTTTAGTAAATTTGCCCCAATAGTCTGTTTATGCCACATATATTTTTAAAACAAATTATGGGATACAGGTTAGAAAAGGGAATAAGGGCCAAGTATAAAATCAGATCATGTCCTGGGGAGTTTCAGGAATAAAATATAATAGCAATTGAAAGGAGAGGTTATTTTCAGAGCAGTCACAATCCTCTCCTTTGCAAACTATATAAATGAGTTTGCTGAACAAAGACTGGGATAGACTTGATTTCATATACTGTGCCATGGAGCATTGTTGCTTGATAAAAAACAACTGATCATCTTCATTAAATCATACTGGTACTTGCTACTCACTGGAAGGCTATTGAACAAAGGTGACCAACTCAGAAAACAGTTGATATCTTCTATCCCACTGAGCTGTAAATATTAGGCTGCACATTTCACATTTGTACTGTTTGTGCATTACTCAGATAACCTTGTGCAGACGGCTTGTGTTTCAGTATTTATACAATAGGGGATTGACATTTTTAAAACACAATCTAGAGTGGAGTTTTGGGGGGTCCCAGCCTTTGTTTATTATGCTCATAATAAGGTTACAGATACATAAAATCTGTTATTATGTTACTCTAGTATCCAGCACAAAAAAAAAATCAGGTCACAATTATGCTGAAAATCTAAGGGGAAACATGACAGTTTCTGGCTGAAAATGTGCAGTTTGCTCACTGCACTGTGTTTATAAAATCCTATTCAGATCTCTCCAGTTCCAACACATTTTGGGTTATGGTGTGTGTAGTGAACATTGTGATGTCCCACTATTTGACTCGGCTCATAGAAATATCAGTGGTGTGCAGACACCCTGCTGTAAAATACAGATACACCTTGAACACATAAAACATAGGGACTCATTTATCAACACTAGTCATATTTGCTTGTCAGTAAGACGCAGTAACCAACGATTAACTGTTTTCTGCCAGCAATAAGAAAATTACCCTATAAATTAGAAAAGCCACAGACACAGCCAAAGTTTTATGGTTTTCCTCAATTGAATTTTTTTCTTTTCAATTTAATCCGTATGCTGTTTTTCTTCATGTCTAATACATTTTTATTACTAAATATATCCTGTGATCTGCATGGTTAGCATCTTCCACCATTACAACTGGAAGTTCCATTACTTTAAATGAGGAAAGTAGCATTTGCTAGGTCTTCTACTAACTAGAAGCCTCTAATCGAATACATTTTTTAGATTTTATGTTGATCTCTGACAGCATCTGGAATGCATATAAAATGCATTTTAGATCTTTTACAAGTATGTCATATCCTGCTTTTTTGTTTTATTTAATAGGAGGTACAAAGATGAACATGCACTGACCAGTCCTGGCAGTTATGAATATACTGAATATTCATCTATTAATAACAGCTATAGTCTGGCTTTCTGTCACTTGGATATTAGTAATATTAACTTGCGGAGCAATTAAGAACCCCAGCTTCCCTGCCTGCTCACTGAATGGGCAATATGAGGAAGGCTACCTGCAGGAAGGGGACTACATGCTTGGAATCCTAACAGATATTTTTGCTTTAACAATCAAAGATCAAAAAACCTTTACGGACCTTCCCGAAAAAGGATATACTGTCTTTCCTGTGTAAGTATGATCTGTCTCCCACAAAGAATGGTAAATCTGCTTTTGAAAATGTATTTGTCTTTTTGTTTTGTGTTTCCTAACTGAGATCATTATTGCTTCCTTTTTAAATACTTTTTACAGTTTTTGAGTGATTTAACTTTTGTGTCTTTCAAGAAATGTTAAAGGGATACTGTCGTCGGAAAACATGTTTTTTTCAAAACGCATCAGTTAATAGTGCTACTCCAGCAGAATTCTGCAATGAAATCCATTTCTCAAAAGCAAACAGATTTTTTTATATTTAATTTTGAAATCTGACATGGGGCTAGACATTTTGTCAATTTCCCAGCTGTCCCTGGTCATGTGACTTGTACCTGCACTTTAGGAAAGAAATGCTTTCTGGCAGGCTGCTGTTTTTCCTTCTCAATGTAACAGAATGTGTCTCAGTGGGACATGGGTTTTTACTATTGAGTGCTGTTCTTAGATCTACCAGGCAGCTGTTATCTAGTGTTAGGGAGCTGCTATCTGGTTACCTTACCATTGTTCTTTTGTTTGGCTGCTGGGAGGGGGAAAGGGAGGGGGTGATATTACTCCAACTTGCAGTACAGCAGTAAAGAGTGATTGAAGTTTATCAGAGCACAAGTCACATGACTTGGGGCAGCTGGGAAATTCACAATATGTCTTGCCCCATGTCAGATTTCAAAATTGAATATAAAAATATCGGTTTGCTCTTTTGAGAAATGGATTTCAGCACAAAATTCTGCTGGAGCAGCACTATTAAACGATTCATTTTGAAAAAAGTGTTTTTTCCCATGACAGTATCCCTACCTATACACTGTTGCTCTGTGAGGCTACAATATGATAGCTTTTTGATTTGTATTGCTACTAGTGATGAGTGAATTTTCTTGCCATGGATGGTTTTGCCGCCAATTTCTGAGTTTCACCCCTGGCAAAAAGTGGTAGGTTTTGCATGACGACCCAGCAGTGCACATAGCTAAAGAAAATAAGTAGCAGTCTGTGAGGGGACAAGACATGGAACAAGGGTAGGCAGCAGAGGAGGTGTGCGGCCCTAGAACACATGTACATCTGCCTACTTCTGGCCCTGGTCACTGTAGTCTGTTTAGTATACTCCATAGTCCTCAAACTTTGTAAAAAGATCACATCTAATCCCACACTCATATTTAGTTTAGTTGAGCCCAGTAATCCAACATGTAATAACTACAGATGAAGCCACTTTATTTTGTGTTTTTTATGAGCTGTAACACTAGATAAGCAGCAGCATTTGTGATATCTAACATTGCCTATTCGTGTTGATCACACTTGCGTGCAATACTGACCACTAGAGTTGTTCTATAGCTTTTCCTTATAGCTACAGGCTTGTGTGATTTACACAGAGAGGAGAGATTGTGCAGTCCTTTAGTTCTGATGGAAGAACTAGTCAAAATGATTTAAATACGAGTTTGGACACATAAAAAATGATCAAATGTAAGTAACTCATACTGCTTCCACCATCCACTTGTCTCTGTATTAAATAACATTGGACTGCAAGACTATAAACTGAGTTGTTTTACAGATAGTTGGACTTTAAGTAAATCACAGATAACAAAACATTTTGAACAAGTAACTCTGTTCCGGAGTTTTTATTGTTTACTTTAACTGTTACTGAAAAGTAAAGTTTATATTAGAAAGGCTAAAAATTAGTTTTTTTGCCTACCTTTGGTTAAAATAGAGTAAAAAGGTTGAACTTGATGGACGTGTGTCTTTTTTTCAGCCTAACTTACTTACTGCTACCTGTAACACAGCTAAGAATTAACTAAATATCTTTAAAAACTACGTCAATTAATCATAAAGGAAAAGCGATGCCAAGACTTGGATAACTACAGTATGTATGTGGAAATGCTAGTGCTATCATGTCATAAATTGTTGGTGCCACTGCTGGTGTTTTAATCCATTAATAGTGCAAATTGGACTGTTTTTTGGTTAACCAAAAATTCACAAAATGGCAGGCCAAACATAATGAAGTCAGGTTTTTCGTGGAACTTTTTCCAAAGTGCATGATTTTTTTTCTATACATTATAAACTCTAGAGCCTATGGGCATTTTTCCATGGTGAAACATTTTACCCTTTAACTATTCCTAAAATGCTTAAAATGTTAGCGGACTTCTAAAACTACTCATGGGAAGTTCTCTAAAGATTCCTCCAAACTCCTGCCTTCTGTTTCAATCTCAGAGAGCTGTATTTGCTAAACATCTCTCCACCTCAGATGTCCCTTCAGACAGCTGTTCTCAGCAAACACAGCAATACAGTAGTGAAAAAATAGTTTCCTGGGAGAGGAAACAACATTTTTGTGCAATCTTATATTATAAAGATGCTGTTTCTGTTTATGTGCTCTGCCTTTTTCCCTGTCATGTTGTTAATAATATCAGACTCTTGGATACATCCCCATCCCCTTTGGCCTTGCATATGGAGGGGTCTTTGGGGCCTAAGAAATACCCTGAAACTGCTTTACAGCTGTGGGCACATGGAGTGTATTCCGGGTTGGACTGAGCCAACAGGAGAATGGTAAAAAACGCTTGTGGCCCCTGCCCCCACAAACCCAGATCCGATCCCCACAGTATGTGTTGTGTGAGGGCGGGTGAGCATGAGGATGGCAGGAGCCCCAGAGGGGTTGTAGCATGTAATATAACTATATTAATAGCCAAAGGGTTGGAGACATGGAGTCAAGAGGTTGGCTTGAACCTACGCAAACACTAGAAGCATCTCACCTTCTTTAATTACCCTACTGGTTACTCAGGAACTTTTATTCTGGGCCAATTCACCCCTGATGAGCTAACATATCTTAAAAGTATAGGTTTTCCCTGCTTAACACCACAGTTGGCAGCCTGCCTGGACCTGGAGAAGTGTGCTTGCTGGGCCAAGTAGAGGACTTAATCCTCAATAAAACCTGATTCCTAACTAGGGCCATCTTATACTATGCACGGAAATTATTGGTTGGGAACTAATGCCCAGTGAAGAAATAACCTTGATTAACTTATATCTTCCCTCTTATAAGGCACAGGGATGTCCCACTAAATTTGAGAAAATATGAACTCAGTGGATTGAGGTAAATATCTGGGTAATGCAATGCACTGCAAACATTTTCAGGCCTCAATTTTTAAATTTGCATTGAGTGCCAAATTTTGTTTTGATGGTCCTGATACATACAAAATATTGTAATTATAACTGAAATCGAGTAGCACTCTGATTTTGGATGAACGGTTTAGAAGTCATTTACAGCTGCAGCTGTGGCTTCTTAAAAATGGACACAATTTGCTGTGGTGAGTAAACCTATTTATGAAAGATTTGTACTTGTATCCAAATACACTCCCCCACCACTGCATTGTTCCACAGTGTGCTCATTTGTTCATCATTCCTTCTGTTGAGAATTGTGCACAACTGCATTGATTTATACGAGGTCCAGACTGTGATCTAAAATAGGCCCTGGAATTTCAAGTACATAGAGGCTGAAACAGCCCCCACCAGCCCACTAAATAGAGCATTTGCCAGAATCCACAGAGTGCCATTCTGGGTATGACGGACACTTTGGGGTAGATTCACTAAAGGACGAAGTGGCTAACGCTAGCGTCAATTCGCCAAAGGTTAAGTGCAGATTTTACTAAACTTTACCTCTTTCCCCAGAGTTGACTTCGCCACCTCAGACCAGGTGATGTGCTAAAAAAGAAACACTAATTTTACAGTGGGCTCATGTGTAGGTCATTATATTAATTATCTTGTCTTTTATTAAAGTTTCCTGGACATTTGTAATAAAAAGTGGTAACTTCAAGCATTTGCACCAACATTTATAATAAAGACCTCCATAAATTACCCGCACCTATGCAAATTGACCTAAGTGCAAGATCACTAGCGAATTTTCGCTAGGCACAAAAGAAAGCTAGCGCATCTTCGTTAAGAAATGCTCGCACTGCCGAAGTAACGCAAGCGAAAAGTCACCAGCGTTCGGCACCCAGAACAAAACATATTAGTGAATTTGTCGTAGCCCTTTTGCGCCTGGCGAACTGGTGCGAGCTGTGCGACGCTGACGAAAATTCGCCCATTAGTGAATCTACCCCTTAGTTTCAACAGCAGTTCCAATACATTGGTGTCAGCTTCTCTACTAATAAATTAGGGTATTTTGTTGACCGAGTTTTTGACAGGATCTCGGCAGCATCTAGCTTAAAAATGAGAAATAGTTCAGGCACCACCTGATGTCTGTTAAAGCGCCTATTGTAATTTTTATCTTTTCTAAACATCAGAACATTGTGTTTCTCTGCGACTAGCGCATTTTAAATTGATCAGTTACAGCTTCCCAGACACACAATCCCTTCTGGCTTCATCTGTATATAACATTAATAGCAGCATACATAACAAGAAAAAACTAAATGCTGGATTAAAAAAAAATATATACAGATGCAGCCACTTTGGTTTGTCTGTTTGACACAGAATAACTAAACACAGATATCCCATTTATCTCATTTAACACAGAAAACTGCGTCACAACATCCCATCTAATTAAAGCATTCACCATTGTGAACAATGGAGCTTTGGTATGCTAATGAAAAGGTTAAATGCATTAAATGAGTTAAGATGACTTAAGATAACACAGTTTCTTCAATTACCCCTGAGTCATGACGCATTTAACTCACAAATCCAAGTGGCTTCATCTGTATATATAATTTTTTTTCTTGCTTTAGTTCCTCCTTCCAGTATTATCGTCATTTTCTTGCTGCCATTTTTGCTATAGAGGAAATTAATAACAACCTGAACATTCTGCCTAATGTGACCTTGGGATTCCATATCCATGATTCCTGGGCTAATGAGAGAAAAGCCATTAGAAGTACATTTAGTATGCTGACGGGGAACAGTGATTATGTGCCCAACTACAAGTGCGACCAGAACAGGATTCCCAGTGCATTCATTGGGCATTTACTATCTTCAGTATCAAAAGTCATGTATGAGATTACCAGCATCTATGGATTTCCACAGGTATGGAATATTTCTAAATAACTGTAGGGACCTATAGGTTTAGTAAGTCCCATTGACTTTAAATCCCTACACTTTCATATATCGCTAGTTTCTGGGCAGATGCCAATGTATCTAGTTATCTAATTTACATATCTGTATTATAGGCCTACTGGCCTATGACTAGGGATGGGCGAATTTTTTCGCCCCGTTTCGCCGAAAAAATTACGCCCATAGACTTGTATGGCAGCGTGCGTCAAAAAAAAAAAAAAAAAAAGACGCGCGTCAAAACAGTTTCAATTTTTTTTTTGACGCCCATAGACTTTAATGGGCGTCTGCGACATTTCGCCGGCGACGAATTTTTGGCGAAGCGAAACGGGTCAAATTCGCCCATCCCTGCCTATGACCACTTCCTGCCACACTGTAACATAGTGCCTGGTTAGGAGTGGATCTTCCTCTTTGGCTTCTGGTTGCTGACCCAGGTGGATTTGTTCCAGAGAGCCTGGGTACACCAAGGCCCAGTAAAGCTGTTCTGCTGGTTCGTTTTTTTTAATAACTTGTTTTTTTTATTAATTGTTATATAATAATCACTTATTACATTTGTACAGGTCTTTTCAAAAGTTAACATTTTCTGATTATAACATCACATATAAAACAGTTTAATAACTTTTATAACTTTCAGCTCATTTGAACATATATATATACATATGTATATCTACAGACCCTATGAAGAATTACTTAGATAGTAAGCCAGTAATCAGTTAACTTGGTGACTCCTGGGAGGCACACAGCCTGATTGTTCCCCTTCTTGCTATATGTTGTTTAGGTATTGGGATGATTCCATGACCAATTGATGTTCTTTTATGGTTTCCATGTCGTACCATGATGTACAGTATGTCTAAAAGTAAAGATCGTAAAGTGTCTGAGTTGTTGTTGAAGGTGTGTTATGTAGGTTGTCCATGTATTGTCCATGTATTGAAAAATTGTGTTGTATTATGTTCTTTTCTAGTAATTATTTCTTACCAGTCCATGTGGAAGATATAATGTAATTTTTGTTTTGTCACTGTTAATGATGGGGGATCTGTATTTAACCATTGTTGCAGTATTGTCTTTCTGGCTGCTGCCGTTAGTCTTCCCATTAAATTTTTTTCAGCTTTTGTTAGTTGTGGAAATAAGGTAGTATTGCTGAACAGTGCCCATTCTATTTGCTTCTGAAGAGGTTTCCAGCCATCCGGGCACCATATGAAGCTATCTCTTCCCAGAAGGTTTGTATTAGTGGGCATGACCATGGGTTTTGTATTAGATCAGCTTTAGGGCAGCGGTATCTTAAGCATTTATCTGAGGAGAGATTACCCATTTTATATCTTCTAATTGGAATTAAATATGAATTGTAAAGTATCTGAAGTGACATTTCCTGGTATCTGCTTGCTGGGAGTGGCTTCATTATGTTTATATGTTGTTTTAAAATGTCTGATAACATGCTGTTAGGGATCTCACTGATTCATTTGAAGCTCAGTTTGTCTTCATTTTCTATCTCTTTTAATGGTCTAAAGGATTGGTATATGTTTGAAGTTGTAGGTTTTATGTCTTTATTTTTTCCAAATTTTTTTGAATGGGTTATCTCTATCTCTGTCCGTTAATTGTTTTATTATGTCATTTGCGAAGTGGATGATTTGTAATCTTAAATATATATGTGGTTGTGTAAATGGAAATTTTTTCTACAGGAAAAACCTGAATATTTGTCATCTAGTATATCATGTATGGTTTGTAATCCATTTTTACTCCATTGATGAAGAATGGGATTTCAACTAGCATAGATAATCTCACAAAGTTAGCTGTGCATGATCAGGATTGTCCTGCCATATCATGCCACCCTTTCTGTATAATTTGCCACTCAGTGTGTCAGCTTTCCACTATACTACAACTGTTCTTCACATGAAAAAAGGCTTCCATGTTGCCTACTTTTAAATAAAGTACCCAGATAGCTCAGTAGATAGACAGTGAGTGGCTGGGGAGGGCTCCCATCCTATTTCTTGATGTTGAAGACAAATAGCAGATAAAAATAGCATTAGAAACCCACTCCCCCTCTTTTGTATCACTTTTTTCCTTTCTTTTCCTATCTTTACTCTACCTTTGATTAGCATCAATGAAGAAATGTAAACTACTTTGGTTAACTAACTAAGCAGTAAATATGCATAAACCTATGTACGATGCCAGAATCAAAGACTAATAAAAAAAAATAATGTCATCCGAGTTGATTTTCGGTTTTTCCTTGTGCAAAAGAGAAAAAAAGAGTGCAAGTCAAAATTCATGTAGCTTCATTAAAAAAAATCTTTGCCACTAGCAAAATTGCATATTTCCTAGCAAAACTGTACCAAACTAGAAAGTTCTTTCATTACTAACTAAAATCAGTTTGTTCTTAATAAGATTTCTCTTTCAAATGACTTTGGTGAAGTTCCAAACAAGTGCAGACTGTAGCTGCTGCTGTTTCCAATGCTTGTGTAGGTCCAATCTATTGGCAAGAGCAAAGTTCGGTACCTTTGTAAAGCAACAGGTCTGCATTCTCACTATCAATGGAATCATTAAAATATAATTTTGCAAAATGTAACATAATAGG
Source organism: Xenopus petersii (assembly GCA_038501925.1). Taxonomy (NCBI): domain Eukaryota; kingdom Metazoa; phylum Chordata; class Amphibia; order Anura; family Pipidae; genus Xenopus; species Xenopus petersii. Next base: position 11,236,665 of record CM076687.1, on the reverse strand, counting down.
AAGTTTCCTGGTTAATAAAAAGTAGGAACATAAATAGTGATAGGTGAATTTATTCGCCAGGCGCTAATTCGCTGCAAATTTGCGCGATTCGCCGCCGGCGAATAAATTCACGAAACGGCTGCGAAAATTCACTGGTGAAAATTTCGCCGGCGTAAAAAAAAAAAAGTCGCCGTGTTCAAAAAAAGAACGCCGGCGTAAAAAAAACGGACGCCAGCGTCAGAAACGGAAGCCGGCACCATTTTGCAAATTTTTTGCCGTTTCGTGAATTTATCGGCAAAGTGAAATGGCGCAAATTCGCCCCCTTACTAAACATAAAGTTAGATATGGTTTAAAACTGGCTGACTAAAGATTAGACTTAATATTATTATTATAACAATCATGTATTTTTAGAGTGCCAACACATTGCGCAGCGCTGCTCAGTGGTAAATATATGTATAGTAGTATTAAATCAATACTGAAACTTTATGCTACTTTGACGTGAAAGTTCTACATTGGGTCTCTTCCATCTCCATTCATTCATTTAGATATTTTCTTTAGGATGTTGTAAAACAATTCTGTTTAATCCATATTGTCAACATATAAACAGATATCATTTTGTAAATGACAAATATATGTATTTGTTACCCAGGTGAGTTACGGAGCTGTGGATCCTGCATTCAGTGACAGAATCCGCTTTCCATTATTCTACCGAACAGTGCCAAGTGAAACTGCCCAGGCCAAAGTGATCATCCAACTCATCAAGGCTTTTAATTGGAACTGGGTAGGGATGATATCCTCTGATGATGACAGTCACCAGAAAGCCAGTGAAGAAATGAAGAATGAGATCGTTAAGAATGGAATCTGTGTAGCTTTTTTTGTTCAGATTAGCGAAAGGGACCTTAGAAGTAATAGCTATGCTTTAAATGCCATAAGGAATTCAAATGCCAATGTTGTCATCGTTTATAGTAAAACAGTAATGCTTCTGATGTTTGCTTACCTTCTACATAACTCCAATAATGTGGAGTGGCTGATACTATCTCCTTTGTCATCAACTTCGCAGAATTTTTATAGTAGGGCATTTAATGGATCCCTTGTTATACTCTTTCATCAAGGAAACATACCAGGTCTACGAGATTTTCTTTACAAAGTGAATCCTTTAAGTTTTCCTAAAGACCCATTTACTGCTGCAATTTGGTTAAAGGTGTTTGGTTGCTATGAACCAGCTTTTGCTAAGACATCATTCCAATCCTACCGTATATGTGATGCCAATGATACACTACAGCGATATGGATTTAATGCAGGTTATTTTAGATTAACATACTATATGTACACTGCTGTATATGCTGTGGCCCATGCACTTCATGCTCTGTATACTGATAAAACCACTGGTGGAAATATATTGTATTCTGATAAAACTCCAATTGGCCTCATGCAAACACAGGTATACTATTTCTCATATTAAAAGTAATTAAAATAAGAAGCATTTAGAAGCACACACATATGTGTATTATTATTCAAAAAAGGATCCCTTTTTACTTCTAGTTCTTATAAAAGGTATCACAGGTATTAAGTTGCTTATGAATAGGTTTGCATTTATTTTAACCCAAAAAAATCAGTGTGTGACGTTGTGTATTTTATTTACCCACTAACTTGGGGACAGGGTCAGCTTGCCCAGATCCACTCATAGTTACATAGTTACATAGTTACATAGTTAAATTGGGTTGAAAAAAGACAAAGTCCATCAAGTTCAACCCCTCCAAATGAAAACCCAGCCCCATACATACACCCCACCCTACTTTTAATTAAATTCTATATACCCATATCTACAGTATACTAACTATAGAGCTTAGTATAACAATAGCCTTTGATATTATGTCTGTCCAAAAAATCATCCAAGTCCCTCTTATAGTCATTAACTGAATCAGCATCACAACATCACCCGGCAGTGCATTCCACAACCTCACTGTCCTCACTGTGAAGAACCCCCTACGTTGCTTCAAATGAAAGTTCTTTTCTTCTAGTCTGAAGGGGAGGCCTCTGGTACGGTGATCCACTTTATGGGTAAAAAGGTCCCCTGCTATTTGTCTATAATGTCCTCTAATGTACTTGTAAAGTCTAATCATGTCCCCTCGCAAGGACCTTTTTTCCAGAGAAAACAACCCCACTCCCTGGACTCCTCATCACCTCCCTCCCTGAACCCAGTTGCATCTGTAAAGCAACGGATAAAGCTACTCAACCATGGGGGGAGGGGCTAGGGGACAGAAGACTTTGGGACTGGGGTCTGACGCTGCTTGATCGCATTCGAGATTGAAAGAAATAGGCATGTGTGCTAAAAAAGTGAGAAACAACGCAAGACCTTTGCGTTTTTTCCCCTTGAATGAATGCTACCTTATTTAAGAAAAAAACGGAATAATACCGTTCTTAGTTTTTCTTCGATAAAAAAAGTAGCACACCAGTGAGAATCACATTATTCATAATTCTTTCAATGAGGCAAAAAATCTCAATTGTTTTCAGCCAATGGAAAAATAAATAAAATAGTTAGAGACTGTTCTAATTCACTTCTACAGAACCTTAGCAGCTTTTACTTGCCAATTTTTGCCAGGGGACTTTCGTGCTTCATTTCTTTGAAAAATAATAACTAATGGTTTCAGAAAGTATTTGCACAAATATGCATTTTTCACCAAGTTTTTTCTTGACTCGTTTAAAATCGCAAACTTTTTTTTTATAAAAAAAAAACCCTTAGAGCAATATTCTCACTCCTGAGTAATGATCTTTTATTATAAAAGTTTATTTTAATAATAGCAATTTTAGCTGTAGAAACCAATCCGATTTTTGCCAGGGGATGTTGGGAAATATGAAAGTTTGCCTCACAATACAACAGAGATCTTTCATCTAGCTTTAATTTATTTGAAAGTTTTTCTTTCAATACACAATACACAAATCATACAGGCTGAAGTCAGTAAATGCAATATATTACTATAGGCATACCTTCATGGTTATGGAATTGTATGGAATAACATTAGCGCCTATTAGGGATGGGCGAATTTGTCCCGTTTCGTTTCGCCAAAAATTTGCTGCCGGGGAAATGTCGCCGACACCCATTAAAGTCTATGGGGCAAATTCACTAAGCGCTGAAGCGCCTAGCGCTAGCGTGAATTCGCTAGCGTTGGGCATTTTCGTTACTTTGCAAATTCACTAACGAACGCTGGCGTAATTTTGCTTGTGTTACTTTGCACCGTTACACCTGGCGAATTTGCGCAACGGACGTAACTAGGCAAATTCACTAACGCGCACATTGTTCTGAACGCTACCTTTTACGCTAGACTTCCTTCGCCTCCTCAGACAAGGCGAAGCACAATAGAGTAGATAGGGATTGCTTTAAAAAAAAGTACCAAAAAACGCTGGCGTTTTTTCTTTATTATGGGTGATAGGCTGAAACGATCAAAAACATTTATGGGGCTCCCCTCCTTCCCCCCTACATTTCCTAACTCATGGCAACTTAACTATACAGTGGGCACATGTGTAGGGCAAAATAAACATTTTATTTGCTGTTTTGAAGGTTTCCTCGGCTTGTGTAGTTCTGCTACGAATACTTCCATTGGAAATTGAATTTGGCGCCGTATGCAAATTAACCATTGTTAGCGTAGCTTCGCTTCGATTGGCGAATTAACGCTAGCGCAACTTTGCAACCTTACGCTACCCCTGAGCGCAACTTTGGATTTTAGTGAATTTGCGGAGCGCTAGCGAAAATACGCCTGGCGAAGTGCGGCGAAGCGGACGCCAGCACAACTACGAATCTTAGTGAATGTCCCACCATGGGCGTCAAAACAATTTTGTTGTGCGGCAAAATACACATAACGCCATACAAGTCTATGGGTGTCATTATTCTGGCGAAACAAGGCAAAAAAATTCGCCCATCTCTAGCGCCTATTATAGGCCTAAACTGAATGATTAACAAATGACAAATTTAATTAAAACATAAACCAAAAGAGAAAAAGAAAATTGAACAGAGATCCCTTTAAAGTGATCTTACTATTTTAAGGTCATGCTTATTATGTACAATCAGCAATACTATGATAAATAGTGAATAAAGTATACCTTATTTTAAAATATAAGGATTTTAAGTCACATAGGAGTTCCATGACCAAATAAAAGTACGAGGCCAAAGGTTTTAGGTTACTTCTAAAATCATCATATTTTCCAACAATGGTTACTTTATTTATTATAATACACATGACATTACTAAGCTTCATTTATAACCAAGGACATCACTAAGGGGCAAATTCACTAACATTCGTAGTTTAGCCAGGCGCAACTTCGCCGCACTTCGCCAGGCGTAGTTTCGCCAGCGCTCCGCAAATTCACTAAAATCCGTAGTTGCGCACAGATGTACCGTAAGATTACGAAGTTGCGCTAGCATTGATTCACTATGTAAAGCGAAGTTACGCTAGCGAAGGCTAATTTGCATACGGCGCCAAATTCAAATTTCAATGGAGGAACACGTATCAGCACTACAAATGGCTAGAAAAGCTTCAAAACATCAAATAAAAATTTTATTTTGCCCTACACATGTGCCCACTGTCTAGGTAAGTTGCCATGAGTCAGGAGATGTAGGGGGGAAGGAGGGGAGCCCCAAAAAATTTTTCAATCTTTTTCAGCCTATCACCCATAATGTAGAAAACACGCCAGCGTTTTTTGGGACTTAGAAATTTTTTTGACTTTTTTTGAAGCAATCCCTATCTACTCTATTGCGCTTCGCCTGGTCTGAGGTGGCGAAGGAAGTCTAGCGTAAAAGGTAGCGTTCAGTACACTGGGCGCGTGCATAGTTACGTCGCTAGCGAAACTTCGCCAGGTGTAAGGGTGCGAAGTAATACTAGCGAAACTACGCCAGCGTTCGTTAGTGAATTTGCACAGTAACGATAAATGCCAAACGCTAGCGAATTAACGCTAACGTTCGGCGCTTCGGTGCTTAGTGAATGTGTTTATAAGGATATAATGTACAGGATATTTGCGGCTTTTGTGTATTATAATAATATAACTTTTATAGTGGATTAAATTAAAAACCAAAGATCATTTCAGTAAAACGGAGGTAGTTTTAAAAAACAGCATTACTGAATGAATCAAATATGACATTATGCGACAATTTATGCAACTTGCTAGGTAGGCACCAGACAGAATAACTATAATAAGACCTGTGAATCTAAAGTTGGTCCTAAATAATTTTAAGGAGAATGTCCATTAAAACATAGTTGTCTATAGGATGCCACATACTGTATGTGCAGTTCCATCTTCACCAGGGAATGTGCTGGCACCAGTTAGAATGATTTGAAGCTACTGTAGGGGAACGAGCCTATAGATTTATGGGATAGTACAATACCACTTCTCTCACAATACATTTCATAGGGAATATACAATATTTCCCGCACTTTCAGCTTGTGAGCCTCTGTATTTTTTTTTTTGTCAAGCAGAAGTTGGGTAGATACAGTATCTCAGCAGATATGCAGAGAGATGCCAGTTTCATGATACACTGAGTCCGAGTGTTTCAGAAGTTCAACTGGTGCAGTTCAGTGAACTGGACAAATTGTCAAAATGCTGCAGAGGAACAAAGGGCACCAGGGATCACAACTGACAATTAAACAAATGACAAAGAAATTAACTGTCTTTCCAAAATTTCTAGAATGAAGCTTTCTTGGGCTTTGTTGTGTCTACTTTAAAACCATTTTAAACAGGTGATTTTTTTTTATTGTAGTTAAACAACCAGCTCAAGAAAATCCATTTCAGAACAGACCCTGGGGATGAGATTTTCTTTAATGAGGAAGGAGAAATCCGGGGGCATTTTGATATAATAAACTGGAACTCTTTCCATAATCGAACAATTACTACCAGACATGTCGGGATCTTCAATGCATCTCAATCTCCACAACTTACCATTGACAAAGAGGCTATCTTTTGGCCAGCTACGTTTAATGGGGTATGGCATATATTTATATGGGACGTGAAAGTCATTGCAAGGCATGTACATAGATTTTTCTAAATATGTTTAGTGATTACAATTATACAGATTGTACACACACAAGCACACACACCTAGCGCTCATGTCTGGCACCACTGAAGTCTGGCACTTGAACATACGAAGCCTGGCGCAGTCGTGTATATACAATCCAGGACTGTGTTCAGTGATTACAATTAGTCAAATTATACAGTTAAATTTTTGCATTATGGCACAGGCAGTAGCTATCAAAATCAATTGAAATCTCAGGTCACAGAAATTCATTACCATCCTGCCGGCTAGAACGTAAATCGGTGACGGGATGGCACTCGGATCGCTTCGGCTTTCCGAAGTTGCCCAAAGTTTTCTTGTGAGGTCAGAAAATGAAGCGTTCCAAGTCCCATCCCGCAGGCGATTTACATTCTAGCCAGCGGGAGATTAGTCGCCCGAAGAAGAAACGATTTGTCGCTGGGCGTCTGATCTCCCGAAATAGCAGTGTGTATCTTTGCCCTAAGAGGCAGATTTTTCATAATTACTGCATCTGACGAAGGTCATGAAAATATACACATACAAACACACACACACACACAGATGCACATTTATCAAGGGTCGAATTCATGTCAGTTTTGTTTAACTCCCCTAATCTCCCATACATTTGACTAGTCAAAATTTATTAGTAGTATCAAATTTTTTTAACTCGAACAATTTTAAATGAGCCAAAAAAAAAAAAAGTCAAACAAAGACTACAAACATCACTAAATTGATCCCTGGACCTCTTCCATTGACTTATATAGTAATTCAGCAGGTTTTAGGTGGTAAATAATCAAATTTGAGTTCTTAAAGGGCCAGAGTATGGTAAATGACGAAATTGAAAGTCTAATTAAAACTCAAATCAAGTTTGGATAATTCACAATTCCAATTTGAGAGTTTTGACTAAAAAAAAAATTTGAAAATTAGAATTTTCACTTCGACCCTTAATAAATCTGCTCCTACAGTACTGTATATAAAACTGAATGCTGGCACTCAAATGTATTGGTATGGGATTTGTTATCTGAAAACCCATTATCCAGAAAGCTCCGGAATGGCAGTCTCCCATATAGACTCCATTTTATTCAAATAATCCAAATGTTTAAAAATTATTTCCTTTTTCTCTGTAATAATAAATAAAACAGTAGCTTGTACTTGATCCCAACTAAGATATACTGTAATTATTCCTTATTGGAAGCAAAATTAGGTTTATTAAATGTTTATATGATTTTCATGTAGACTTAGGGGGTCATTTATTAAATTTCGAATTTATCTCAATACTTTCGGAAAAAAACTCAGACCAAATCTGCCCGGGTTTTTTTGGGCTTAATGCACTTTCCTGAAAACTTTGCGGAAAAAATATGATTTTCACGATCTTTTCCGGATTTTTCATCCGGTTTTCACTTTTTTTTCCTGATTTTTTACCCGAAAACTCAAAAAATGCAGCGCACACATCAAAAAATCATTGGGACTTCTCCCATTGACTTAAATGCAACCTCGACAGGTCTGAGATGCCGGATTTTCAGATTCAGACTTTTCCATCCTCGGGTTATATATAATAAATAAATTCTGAAAAATTTGTGATTTTGTTAAAAGTTCGATTTTATATAAAATATCACAATTTTTTGTGATTTTTGCATTCGGTGTTTAGTAAATACCCTCCTTAAAGTATGAAGACCCAAATTACAGAAAGATCCATTAACCGGAAAACTCCAGGTCCCGAGCATTCTGGATAACAGTTCCCATACCTGTATATGTACACCAAGGTTTGATCAGCCAGCACTCCCGTCTAGGCTATACAATGGTGCATGGGTTCAGTGTCAGAGTAGAATAATAAACAAATGGAGTGTAATGGCTAGCAATCTAGCTGAAACGTTAGTCCATTTTTGAATAAACGTGCATTGGTGCATACCAGTTCCGAAAAGTCTGATATACAGCGGTTGGATTTATTCCAAAAAGCATAGGGACCTCTCCAATTGACTTATATACAGCCTCGGTAGGTCTGAGATACTGGATTTTCAGATTCAGACTTTTTCCATCCTAATTCTGGCATTTTTTTCCACTAAAAATTCAGATTTTATAGTAAAAAAACCTATTATTTTTCGAGTTTTTGGTATTCAGACTAATAAATAACCCCCTAAAAGTATAAAAAAGTGAATAGTTCTGCAATGGGTCTTTTAAGAACAGGTATACTTCTGGGGATACACAGGTCCTTGAGAAAGGTCGAGATCCCGTGACCACCACTGTGCACTAAATAAATATTATTGTTGTTCTTTAAGGGGTTTTTCAGCTTTCAAACACCTTTTTCAGCTCAGAAAAGTCTTTTTTTTAATTGTTTTCCATGTTTTATTGTTGCCTGTTTTTCCAAAATTAAATTTTAAAGTTTTAAGGATGTTCCTCTCGTGTTCCGTCTGGCACCTCAGTTATCCTGGTTATTTGGAGTGTTACAATGTGCTATTAGTTGATCAATCTCTCTAGCAACTATGGCATCCATTATAACAGCTGACTTCAATTAAATTCATGGATTTTGCTTACCAGTGCCAAAGATAAAAACAATGTTTCAACTAATGAATCAGTTTAGAACAGTTTACAGAGTTGGTGACGCCCCCTCCTAGAGTTGCTTCAAAAAGACATGAAAAATTAAAATTTAGAGGACTGTAAACCCTACATTTCCAACTACAGTATGTATATAAGTTGGCCACATCTTCCCCACCTGAACTGCATCATTTGTACTGCATATACCCCAACACCATCACATTTTCCTAAAACAAATAGCAGGTTTCACCTGGCGGATATTTTCTCTCTGTCACATCACCAGTGACAATTTTCATCTGCAAACAGCACATGTGCGCAGTCAAGTTCAATTTACCAGGAATGCAGGTCTATTTGGGCTGAAGTTACTTTGATAAAAAGTCCTGCTTGGATTGTGCACTGTAATGGTTATGCTAAACTCAGATTTAAGAGAGGAGGTTATGAGAAAAAACAATGACATCTCTTCATTGGCTGCTAGACTGGAAGGCGTGTTTAGTAATTTGAGATGAGAAGAGCTGAGCATGCTCAGTAGCCAACAGCCAAAGTAAATTTGCAAAGGTCGAGTGGGTAAGAGTAGGAGAAGGATTCCTAAGTAACTACATTGATGCTGCAGCTTTACCATTAACATATTAACAAATGTGGGAGGCTGTTTACTGATTTCATATTTTGTGGGGGGTTTACATGTCCTTTGAACTTCAACATTATAAAAATGGTCGTAAATAGAAAATAGAAATTAATTATTGAATTATCTGAAACCAATTGAACAGAAAACCCCTTTAAATTATCTTTTGTTTGTGTACCTTTGTGGTAAAGTTGGAACTTAATTATGATTTGTATTCTCTTTTAAAAAATTTCTATTTGAATGGGTAGATCCCTGTCTCAAATTGCAGCGCCCGCTGTCTCCCTGGTTACAGGAAAGCTTCTATGGAAGGAAAACAACCTTGCTGTTATGAGTGTGTTCAGTGCTCGGAAGGAGAAATATCCCCATTCCCAGGTAAGTAATGCTGAATGTTGTATGGCAAGTTGCTTGAGGAGGTGTAGGAGCTAGTGATGAGCAAGTTTTGCCACAAGAATGACAGTCATTGACTCCAATTTTGAATTTCATTGTGCCGCCTTGCGCATCAAAAAATTGTTTCCTATAGACTTCAGTGCATTTCGGCGTATTTTCACTTGCACAAATGACTTCCCCCACCACTAGTAAGAGCCTTTTAATACAAAATGTTCATGCCTCTAAGTATGTTCACAAAATCTATACTGTTTTCATGGATGTTCATAATACCAGGAAGTAACTTAAAGGGGAAGTAAAGTCTAAAATAGAATAATGCTAGAAATGCAGTATTTTGTATACTAAACCTAAACATGAACTTACTGCACCACAAGCCTAATCAAACAAATGATTAATGCTTTCAAAGTTGGACACGGGGTCACCATCTTGTAACTTTGTTATACATCTTTGCAAGACCAAGGGAAACAAACAAAGCTGCTTGAGTTCTGCAAGGCTGGGATGTAAGGCAGGGGCTCCCCCTGCTGTTCATAAGTATGATTGTTTCCCTGCAGAGCCGTTAGGGGCCGTCTGACAATTCCTATCCACAGCAGTAAATGAATGGAGAATTTCACTGCATAAAGTCAGGTTTCTTATAAAAACGGTACACATTTTTTAATTAAAGTATATTGGAGATAGGTTTATTTTCATTAAAGAAAGTAAAAATGGGATTTTATTTTTTTGCCTTTACATGCCCTTTAAAAAAGCAAAATCAAAAGAGGGCTGCAAGTTCTTTTTTCTAGTCTGTTGATTGTTTGCAGAATGCAAAGGAGAAGGAAAGTTTTTTTATACTTGGGGGTGCCTAAAGTTAGGCACCCCAAGTGGTTGTATTTACTTACCTGACACTCCGAGCCAGTTCTCCTGTCAGCAGAAAACTGCACCGGCCCGGGGTTTTTTCAAGCGAGCACCACTGAGTGATCTTCCTCCTGCTTCTTCTTTCAGCTTGTAGCTACTCATGTGCAGTAGAGTGAAAAGCTGAGCTATTTTGTTCTACTGTACATGAGTCTGTCCCAGGAAATTTGAAAAGTGAAGAAAATGATCACTCTGTGGTGTTTGCTGGCAGAACCCCAGCCTGGTGCAGTTTCTGCTGATAGGGGCACCAGCTCCGGGTGTCAGGTAAGTAAATACAACCACTTGGGGGTGCCTATCTTTTGGCACCCCAAGTGTAAATTACTTTCCTTCTCCTTTAAGTGCCAGATGGACATGAAATGCATTAGGCTGTCTTTCTACATGATATTTAAATAAAGAACTGTAATACTGGCCTGTATGTTGGAGCTTTTTTCCAAGTGCACGTTTATATGCTATTATGGTGTTCTACTCTATTTGGATGATAATTTGGAGCTTGGGATCTAAACCCAATGTTCCTACTTGTAATATTTTAATTTAACATTTTTATTTCTTTGACTACTAGAATGCAGCCAGACAGGGGAAATACATTCTGTGTGAATTAGCATCAAGGTGTAATAAAAATACCTGGTGGTCTAGTGGTGCGGCGGCGTGGGCGCCTCTTAAAGGTACAGGCGCGCTGGTGTGATTACGCCAGCGCGCATTGGTGCACGTTTTGGCACAAAATTTGAAAGTATTTAAGGCCCATTCATACTCCCAGCCAGTGCCCGTGATAGAATCTTGATTCTGGTGGTTCCTGAAGCCTTGTGCTGTCTGTTCCTGAGTATTTGTATCTGCTATTCCGGTTTTGATCCCTGCCTGTTCCTGACTATTCTGATATCCGAATCCTGACCTTTGCCTGTATCTCGACTACTCTCTCTGCCTGACCCCATCTGTTTGATTACCCAGTTTGACCCTTGCCTGCCTGACGATTCTTGATATCTGCCTGCCTCGACCCTGCCTGTCTGACAATTCTCTTGCCTGCTCCATTTGTACCGTGACCTTCGGCCCAAAAGACTTTCTACCTGCTGTGCTGTTAAGTCCAGGTGGCACCCAAGTAAGCTCCTCCCGAAGCCCAACGGTGGTCACACTACTGGTGAAGCCGAGCCGAGACCAGGGTACTTGGCACCTGTTCTGGTATTGGGTGCCGGCCGTGACACAAGGTCTCTTGATGATCTTGTACTTTCTCCCTCTTTCTCTATAAGTGATACCTATTCATGGGGGTTAGTGGGTTTCCAAAAGAATCTGCTAGGATCCTTATGATGCCTAATGGGTGTCAGCTGAGGTTACATAATACTGGTAACATTAAATGAATGTCAAGTGTGTCATTACAAATGGTAGGTGTGAGGGATGACACATTCTTATTCAGTCATTTGTAGCCCCATCCTAAGGTTATACTAGGGGACATTTACTTTCTGCACCACAGTTGCATGAATGAAGAGCTTTTTTTCTTTGAGACATGAAAATTGCATAAAATGTCCTGAAGGACATGATATATTCTGTACATAACACTTGTGGGAGATTCAGAATGGATTCTCTATATCAGTATGACACACACAGGGAGCAAAGGACAGGCAGAGTATAACACACACAGGGAACATAGGGCAGACAGATTATGGCACACACAGGCAGAGTAGGAGAGGCAAAGTATGGCACACACAGGGAGCATAGGCCAGACAGAATATGGCACGCACATGGAGCATAGGGCAGGCAGAGTATGGAACACAGAGCATAGGACAGGCAGAATACAGCAGGAGCAGGGAAAATTATCAGGACCTGGTGCCCCTTCAGCAGTTTGTGTGGTGTGAACAGGGGAACAATGTGGGCATTTATAGTCTGGAACTGGGGTGTGAAGAGTACCGAGCTTTAGCGATGTGAACAATAGAGGTGTCATAGGTGTAAACCGTGTCGGGTGGATTAAAACTGTGAACAATGCTGGAGTTTAAAATCTAGATTTGAGATTTAAACAATGCAGGGGCCAGTTAATACTGATCAGTACTGATACCTTTTAAAGCTTACACAAGGTAAGCAGAGAATTTAATTTTGTGATAAATGTATGAAAATATTTCTTCACCACTGAAAAGTAATGTGAAATCTTTCTGAATTCAATTCATTGTGATATTAAACTTGCAAGAAATGGTAAACTTTGCATGACTGTGTTATTGTCATTTCTGGTTTCACATACTGTTTTTGTGGAATGTGTACATAATAATCTGTACAAGTTAACACGTGATATCAGTTACATCAAACAAATGTCAGTTTAATGATTCTTAATTACAGTTTTTTTGTGGCAAATAGCGTCTGGTTACCCTCACAACTAGTTAATATTTCAGTAAACATCACCCAGACATGAAAATGCTATAAAAAGCCTTTGCACTTCTAGGAATTTTTTGGGACTGCCTTTGCACACTCCATGCTGTAGATTCTTGTGTGCTCCAAGTCTGCTACTCCAGGTAGGTGTGTCCTTTAAAAAACATTTAATCAACCAACATGACTATTTTAGCTTAAATTTCACTTTTACTGTGTTTTTAATGGACTTTTGATTGTATAAACTTGCACTCTAAACAATATTGTGCATATCATATCAAAAATTTAAAAAATGCCAGCATTTTTTACAACGATTTTCCGGCATACAGGATATGATGTCACTGACATAAGCTTGAGGAGGATGTAGATTCATCTTATCAGTTCGACTGGTCTATGGCGAAGAAGGAAACTCTGGCGAGAGTTCACTTTAGTGAATTTGTGGATTAACAATCATTCACCTGAGCAAAAATGCCCCTGGTGATACGGCGCAAAACTGCACTAGCGACTGTCTCTTTGGCTAGCAAATTGTCATCTACGCCATTAAGTAAATTAGCGATGTCCCTGCGGATTCGATTTCTGGGGAATATTCGCTAGCTATGGCTTCTTCGCCCTTTAGTAAATCTGCCCCGTTGTGTCTATAAGTCTGTCTAAAAGGTCCAAACATGCTTTATTTCAACCTAGATAAAACAAATCTAATAACAAAATAAGGAACACAGGCGACAGACAGGTTTTTGTTGAGATTTAGAACCTCAATAAACATAGTATGATGTCATATAGCATTTAAAATACAAGAGAAGTGTCCATGCATTACTTGCTGGAGGACCTGGTGCCCACATTGTCCTGCACCTGCAGGATAAACAGCAGGATCTTCAGTTTGCTGATCATTTTTAATATGTTCAGGTAATTGGAGATCCACCAACAGATGATTATTCACTGCAATATTGTGTAAAATGCAGGCTAATAAAATTATATGGCAGACCAGGTGAATACTACAGAACAACGTTTACTAATACTTACATAATATTATTATGTGTTCCACATAGATCATTTTAATACACATGGAAAGAAGATATAGATTGGACTAGTTGTAACCAGGGATGGGCGAATTTGACCCGTTTCGCCAAAAATTTGCCACCGGCGAAATGTCGCAGACGCCCATTAAAGCCTATGGGCGTCATTTTTTCGGCGAATCGAGGCAAAAAAATTCGCCCATCCCTAGTTGTAACTGCCCTTACATCACTTGTGTTAGAATAGAAGAGACAAAAAGGCTGTCAGGTTACAAAAGATAGGATGTCGGCCAGTTCACATTGGTGTAAGGGAAACTGGAAGATAACACAACAAACTTCATTCATTATGCTTTTTCAGGATGAATACGAATTGTGAAAATGATGTCTTCCTAGCCGTTTCATTGGGCTACTAGCTTGTAAAAACTTTAGTAATGAAAAAAATCAGTTAACTCTATAAGAATTTAGGGCAATTAATTGAATTGGGTACATGCAAAAACAAACACTAAGGGGCAGATTTATCAAGGGTCGAATTTCACCGAATTTGGCCATTGAACGATCTAAGTAAAAACGTTTGATCGAACGATTCGAACGATTTTAGCATATTATCGAACGATTTTACTTCGATGTGTGAAGACTTAGAAAAATGGTCTAGAAGGTCCCCAAAGGCTAACATAGCACTTTGGCAGGTTTAATTTGGCGAAGTGTTGAAGTTTTTTTTTAAAGAAACAGTACTTTGATTATCGAATGGTCGAATATTCAAACTATTTTACTTTTTCAAAGTAAATTCGAAGTCGTAGTATCCTATTCGATGGTTGAAGTATCCAAACAATTACTTTGAATTTCAAATTTTTTAACTATGAAAATTCTCTCGAATTCACTTCGACCCTTGATAAATCTGCCCCTTATTATATGAAAAATAACATATTACATTGAATTGAATCAAGGCCGATATCTAAAATAATCTTTCTTGTTTCAGATATGGAGAATTGCATGACATGTCCTGAAGACCGATGGTCCAATGAGAGAAGAGATAAATGCATCAAGAGAACTATTGACTTCCTTTCTTATATTGACCCTCTTGGTTTGGCCCTAACCGCCATTGCTTTAGTTTTGTCTTTTTGCTCAGCTGCAGTTTTTTGCATCTTTTTAAAATACAGGAAAAGCCCCGTTGTGAAAGCCAATAATCAGGAGCTCAGTTACATTCTTCTTCTTTCCCTCACGCTATCCTTTCTTTGTTCCTTACTATTTATTGGAAGACCTACAAGAGTGACTTGTTTGTTGAGACAAACTTCATTTGGTATCATCTTTGCTGTTTGTATTTCTTCCATTTTGGGGAAAACCATTACTGTTATTATTGCCTTCAATGCCACAAGACCTGGAAGCAGGCTAAGAAACTATGTTGGTACAAGGGTACCTAAATATATTTTACTATTATGTACACTTCCAATGGTTTTCATCTGTGGACTTTGGATCACAATCTCACCCCCATTCCCTGACTATGACACTCACTCGGAAAGAGGAAAGATAATTTTGCAGTGCAATGAAGGATCATCTAGTGCATTTTATATAATGGTTGGTTACATTGCCTTGTTGGCTTTTGTTAGTTTCTTTGTTGCTTATCTTGCCCGTAAATTACCAGACATGTTTAATGAAGCACAATACATAACCTTCAGCATGTTACTGTTCTGTAGTGTGTGGATCTCCTTCATTCCGGCCTATGTGAGCACCAAGGGCAAATATTTAGCAGTAGTGGAGATATTTGCCATCCTTATTTCCAGTGCAGGACTTTTGTGCCTTATATTTATCCCTAAGTGCTATATTATCTTTTTTAAACCACCAGTGAACACTAGAGTTAATTTAGTAAAATCAAAAGTAAACTATACAGTACAATCTACTATAAAAGTACTAAAATAGTTTAATGATATACATCATTAGTTACATTTTTGCTATTATGTCAAGAATATAAAATAAATTGTTGCTACTAGTTAAGGAAACATTTTAAATTAAAATTTAGCCTCATTTGTGGAATCTATTGTAAGGCATTTCTGGTGGTCAAATATGTTTAGAACAATGTGTCTTTTATGCATCATTCTGTTAACCATCATACATGGAAGGGTGCTAGTAAATATAAAAAAAACTGCTCTGGTGCAAAACTCACACTCAACAAGTAAACATGGAATTGCTACAAAAGGATTCAGTAGTCTATGTCAAATTATGCCAATTTGTAGGAACTGATACACTTGTATTATGATGCACTTGCATTATTGCTACACTTGAGCACTAGAATCTTATCACACAATCATTCTAATATAAATGGCCAAGAAAATACATTTTAGCATGAACTCATCAGAAGCACTTACTGTTCTTGCCATTTAACCCACAATCAGCAGTGACACACCTTAGAAGGGAACTGATTAAAAAAAAGGGCCAGATTCAGTTCAGTGAGAAAAAGGTGAAAGGTGAAAATTCATGGATGACATTCAATTTGATATTGAATTCAGAATTCAGAAAACTCTAAGGAAGTCTATGGGGAAAAAAACTGGAACCAAAGTTGGAGAAAATTTGCCATCTCCATGTCAAACTGGGATAGCCCCGCCCCACTGTTCCCATCAGAAGGACCCTCCCCAAAGTCTTAAAATTCCAACCCCACCCCCAGTCTGGCATCTTTTTGACCTTCTGCTCCAGTTTTTTGCTCTCATTTGAAGCAAGTTTTCCTTTTAGCCCTGGGAATGCATTAGGCTTGCCAAAAAGCATCCTAGGGACTGGGATTTTGGTCTTTGTGATCTTATATACCCCCCCATGCACATTATCTCATTCATATGGAGTCCTCAGTGCTTCATCTACTGGATCAGGAAGTGCACTATGGTATTATGGCTGATAGCACCTGCTTATATCTTGTCCGATAGTAAGTCCTTTTTCCCTAAATCCACGTGTCTTACCGGCTTGCGTCAGGCAGCAGTGCTGTATGTGACCCCTACACCCTAGTAAGTAGAACAAAAGGTAGACGGTGTGTCTCCCAAACCACGGATAAAATTAAAAAAATCTTTATTGCCAAGCTTGTATTAAAAACACATTCATGAGAATTATCTCCTATACTATGACATATATGTTCACGATTAGGTAAGGCTAAACTTTTAGAGGTTTCAGCTGTCCCAGTTTATTGGGTTACTGGGATTCACTCCTGGTTTTGGAGTTCCAAGGTTACCCTGGTGGTATTTGGTTATCAGACATCTCTGTAGTGAGGTATGTTTAGTCAGTGGCCTGATCCTTATAGCCGCCTTTTCTTTTCCCCCTATACTGGGGCTTACATTTTTCTTTTATGGAGGATTTACATTTCACAGCCAGCTGTCTCCTTCACAAGTTTTTCCCATTGTTGAGGTAATTTATGAAAAAAAAAAAAGCTTGATTTCCAGAGTCTCTGTCAGTAGTGCATGTACAATGTCTGTCTGTATGTATGTATGTATATTTTTATTTGTAAAGCGCTCCTTGAGGGCAAAGCACTGTACAACAAAACAAAAAATTAGTAGTAACAAACAAGGGGTCATTGGAATAAAAAGTAACAATAAGTGCATTATTAGAATACAATTCACAAAAATATAAAATATAATTACAATGCAGATTAAGTGCTCAGTGTCAAGGAAACAAAAGGCTAGAGGACCCTACCCCGTAGGGCTTACAGTCTAAATGGGAGGGTAACATACAGACACAATTCAGAGGGGTATTAAGGTGCTGTGGGTTACAGTTTGTTACACTGTTCTATAAGTGCCAGTTCAGGTGTTATCCAGGTGCTCCCAGAGGTAGTCTTTGAGTTTTGTTTTAAAAACATTGAGGGAGGATTCTCTCCTGAAAGATTCAGGAATGGCATTCCAAATATAAGGAGTCACAAGAGAGAAGGGTTTGATACGGGAAACAGCAGTAGTAGTGGGGGTTACAACCAAGCGGTTGCTCTGAGAGGAGTGGAGGTTTCGGCAGGAACATATAGAGAGATAAGAGATGAGATGTACTTAGGTGCAGAGGAATGAAGGGCTTTGAAGGTTATGAGGAGGAGTTTATAAGTTATTCTTTGTTTTATAGGAAGCCATGATAAGGACTTCAGCAGCGGAGGGGCCTGTACCCTTTTGGATGAGAGGAGGATAATTCTTGCAGCAGTGTTTAATACAGACTGTAGAGGGGAGAGATGGGAGTTAGGGAGGCCAGTTAGTAGAAGGTTACAGTAATCTAGTCTGGATAGGATGAGAACATGCTTGAGCATCTTGGATGTCTCAGGTGAAAGGAAGGGACGGATTTTGGCAATATTGCGTAAGAAGAAGTGACAGGTTTTGACAGTGGTGTTAATATGATCAGAGAAGGAGAGAGAGGAGTCAAAGATTACCCCCAGACAGCATGCTGAGTTGATAGGATTAATGAGCATGCCATCAATAGAGATAGTAAATAGGGGAGTAGGACCAGGCTTAGGTGGAAAGATGATAAGTTCAGTTTTTGTTAGGTTGAGTTTGAGGTGGCGCTGGTTCATCCAATTTGAGATAGCCAGGAGGCAGTTAGAGATCTGAGCCTCTGTTTCAGCTGTTAATGAAGGGGTGGATAAATATATTTGGGTATCATCAGCATACAGATGATAATTAAAGCCAAATGAATGGATGAGATCTCCCAAAGACAGAGGGGAGAACAACAGCGGACCAAGTACGGAGCCTTGCGGCACCCCCACATTAAGTGGAACTGGAGATGAGGTTTTGTTATCATAGGAGACAGTGAATGATCGGTTAGAAAGGTAAGAAGAGAGCCAAGATGCAGCCTGGTTACAGATGCCAAGTGAATACAGAATCTGCATCAGGAGAGAGTGGTCAACTGTATCAAATGCAGATGATAGGTCAAGGAGGAGAAGGATGGAGAAGTGACCTTTGGCAACCTGAAGATCGTTTGTAACTCTGCACAAAGCAGTCTCAGTAGGGTGACCAGGCCGGAAACCAGACTGCAGAGGGTCCAACAGATCATGGGTGTGTAAAAAGTTAGTAATACGGGAGAACACAATACGCTCTAGGAGTTTAGAGGCAAGTGGTAGAAGGGAGACAGGACTGTAATTTGATAGACAGACTGGGTCAAGCGTGGCCTTTTTAAGAATAGGCTTTACACAGGCCCTTTTGAAAGGAGAAGGGAAGGTTCCAGAAGCTAGAGAACAATTGCAGATGTGTCTGTATATTATGTAAGTGATGCCAGTGCAATGCTGGTTTGTGCAGACTTCAGATGTTTGTAAACAGGTAATTACTCAGCCTTGCAGTATTCAGTGTAGAAAATAAATAGGTAGATTCCCCTTACACTCCATTCTGTAGCAGCTCACAATAAAGCTCTTGGAAGATTGAGTAAGGTGTCAAACTGATTTTACTACTGAATGCTTATTTCATCCAAAGTCAAGCTAGTTTTAGAAGCTAGGGAATAGGTGTCTAGCAATATCTTAACTACTCTGTTCAACCAGTATGTATATTGGGATATTGTAATTGGCAGCCATTTAGTATGTATAGCACTTGGATCTTTAGCCGAGTGTTCTCAGTCTTGCGTAATGCAAAACCAGGATGGAACATGTATGCAGTTGTTCTGGAGCTGGCTAATGTAAAAAATACAGTATGTATACTATGGTCATATAAAATAAAATGTCAGTGCTTCTTGAACATTCAGGTAATGGATTATAATAATGAGTAACAAAAGAAATTCAGCAATCCAGTCAGTAATTGAGTTTTGCTGCCTTAGCCAAGGCAAACCTAGGATAACAAGGGCAGCAGGACTTGATTATCAGGAAGGAAATTTCCTCAAAACCATTTTGCAAGAATAGAGATTGGTGGTCGTTGAAAAAAGTCCCAGACTAACCATTCTGCCATCCATTGCTTGAGTTCAAAGTGGAACCTGAAAACGTGTGAAAGAGAAGCCAAAGTTTTTAGTAATTCTTTAACCCTATATCCTCTGCAACAGTGTTTTGGTACACAATCGACAACTTGAAACTTCAATTGTTGAACCCCATGGCCCTTTTTCGGAAACATGACATGATACAAGCTGTTCTAACCTTTAAATTTAATAGTGGACTTGTGTTATTGAATCTTTTCCTGTACCAAATGAACTGTCAGTCCTACATACAACTGTCCACAGGGGCACTTAATAGTGATTACCACATCAGTGGATGCACGCATAAAGTACCCCTTGATTTTAATGGGGGTATCCCTTCTGTGGGTGATAGACAGTTTCACCCTTCCGGCAATTGGAGCAGCAGTTGCAGGACAGACAAGGAAAGGTCCCATTGTTTCTGGGATGTAGCAGACATTGCTGAGTTTGTTTCCCTCCCAAATTGAATGTAACCAACATAGATCCAATTGTTCTGTTCCTCGTATAAGACATAAGAGAGACATTCTGGAACGCCTCCACATTAGGAAACCAATTTTTAACAAGCCCCAATGTCTGTGCTAGAGACCTCAGAACTGGCAATAGTGAATCTAAACACAAAACGGATGCATATTTGTGTATTTTTAATTGTACTCAGCAAGGAATCAGTGCAGCCAGCATATAATTAGGAACCACTGCAGGAATCAATAGCCAGGAGATCAGAACCAGATACAAGGATTGGCCAGGAACTGTAACAACTGTTATGTAGCCTGTAGACTATAATCTTGAAATTGCCTTCAATAAAGGTCACTGTATCTGCATATGTTTCTAGGAAGGTGATTTATCAATGCTTCAATTTTAATTTAGCCACAATTCAAAATGCTTTTTTGTTAAAACTTATAAATTCAAATTATGGTTTCAAAATCTTTAATTAATTAAGTATAATAAATAGAAAAAAAACTCCAATATAACCTCAGCAACTAAGAGTTCTTGCTCATGGCCTTGCATTTCACCACAATGGATCACAGGACAAATTGCAGATACTGTATAAGCTGAACACATGTGGAACGCAGCATGTTGCCAGAACACCACTTCTTGCTTTGTAGCTCTCTTGGTTTTCACTGATTGGTTACCAGGCAGTAACCAATCAGTGACTTGAGGGGGTGTACATGAACTGAACAGTTAGGGGCAAATTTACTTATGGTCGAATATCGAGGGTTAATTAACCCTCGATATTCGACTGCCGAATTGAAATCCTTCGACTTCGAATATTGAAGTCGAAGGATTTACCGCAATTCGTTCGTTCGATTCGAAGGATTTTAATCCATCGATTGAATGATTTTTCTTCGACCTAAAAATTGGTCCAAAGCCTATGGGGACCTTCCCCATAGGCTAACATTGACTTCGGTAGGTTTTAGGTGGCGAACTAGGGAGTCAAAGTTTTTTTTTAAAGAGCCAGTACTTCCACTATCGAATAGTTGAAAGATTTTTAATTTGAAGTCTAAGTCGAAGGTCGAAGTAGCCCATTAGAAGGTCGAAGTAGCCCATTCGATGGTCGAAGTAGCCAAAAAAAAAAAACATTCTAATTTTTTTTAATTCTATTCCTTCACTCGAGCTAAATAAATGGGCCCCTAACTGTATGTCCCATGTGACCCCCCTTCAAGTCACTGAATAACTCAGAGTTAGAGAGCAGGAAGTAGTGTTCTGTTATGTGAGACATCCAGTCACTCCAGCCTTTATACATTACATTTTTGCCTAACTAACTATATTAGAAACATTTTTTATTTTGCATAGCAATTTTTTATATACTTTGTTTTTCTTTTTCAACTGAACCGTAGAACCCTAAAACCTTGTAATTTGTATCAATAATATTTGCGACCGTAAGCAATTTATGTTTTTTTGCTTGAGTTTGTAGACCAATTAGAATTGATGAGTACAAGAACCTGGTGGAATAAGTCTCACACAACTCATTCTCCACCCAATCCAGAGGGGATGTCCTAATCAGAAAAACTCATTCTTTTGAAAACAAAAAAATCCACATATTCAAGGGTTCTTTGTGATTTTATTTGAGTTGAGTTTTTTGGATTTTGAAGCTTTTCAATTAGAAGAAAAAAATTGCAAAATGTAAAGTTTATTCAAATTAGAATTTTTTTTTTAAAATCTCACAAATTCAAATTAAATAAATAGGCCTTCTTGTATCATTTTACTTTAAATTGCATTTGCATGTTGAGACCTCAAACACATAACATAATAGACATAACATCTATGTTCAAAATTAACAACAGATATTTGTTGCTCAGTTCCCGTAGCCATGTCCTTGGGAATTTCAGAATAAAATATAACAATTGAAAATCAAGGTTATTTTCAGAGCAGTAACAATCCTTTCCAGACTAAATAAATGAGTTCACTGAACATAGACTGGCATAGACTTGATTTCATATCTTCTTCATTAAACCATACTGGTACATGTTACTCACTGGAAGGATATTGAACAAAGTTGACCAACTGAGAAAAGCAATTGATATCTTCTACCTATAGGGGCTGATTCATTAACTTCGAGTGAAGGATTCGAAGTAAAAAAACTTCGAATTTCGAAGTGTTTTTTGGGCTACTTCGACCATCGAATGGGCTACTTCGACCATCGCATGGGCTACTTCGACTATGACTACCACTTCGAATCGAAAGATTCGAACTAAAAATCGCTCGACTTTTCGACCATTCGATAGTCGAAGTACTGTCTCTTTAAGAAAAAACTTCGACCCCCTAGTTCGCCATCTAAAACCTTCCGAACTCAATGTTAGCCTATGGGGAAGGTCCCCATAGGCTTGTCTAAGTTTTTTTGATCGAAGGATATTCCTTCGATCGTTGGATTAAAATCCTTCGAATCGTTCGATTCTAAGGATTTAATCGTTCGATCGAAGGATTTAATTGTTCAATCGAAGGAATAATCCTTTCATCGTTCGATTGAACTATTTGTGCTAAAATCCTTCAACTTTGATATTCGAAGTCGAAGGATTTTAATTCCCAGTCATAGTGTTAAGGTCTTTTCCACTAGGTCGTAAGTACTAGGCTGCACATTTCACATTTGTACAGCTTATGTATTCCTCATATAAACATTTGCAGTCAGCAGTAACGTAACTAGAACTTATAGCAAACTTATAGCCCAGAACTTATAGCAAATGTGCAAGTCATTGAACCCCTGGGTAATAGTGACCATAAGGTTATATCTTTTAATGTCTGGTGCAAAAAACAAAAATATACTGGGGCAACAGAAACCATGAATTTTGCAAAAGTTAATTTTAGTGCCTTGAGGGCTGCCCTACAGAGCATTGATTGGGGCATTAGGTTTTCAGTTAAAAACACAGAACAGAAATGGTTGTCCTTTAAAATGATATTAAATCATTACTGTTCTCAATTTATTCCCTTAAGGACTAAACGTAGAAGCTCTAAGAATCATCCTGTGTGGCTTAATACAGAAGTAAAGAAGTTAATGGGAAAGAAGAGAAAGGCATTTAAAAACTACAAATTTGTAGTGACAGAAGCTGCATTTAATGAATATAAACACTGTAATAAATGTTGTAAATCAGCAATCCGGAAGGCTAAGAAAAGAAATGAAGAGTTAATTGCGGTGGAGGTGAAAACTAACCCTAAAAAGTTTTTTAAATATATTAATAGTAAAAAGATGCAGGTTGAGAGTGTTGCTCCATTAAATAATGGTACCAGTATGTTTGTAACAGATACAGATAAGGCAAATGTGTTAAATCAGTTCTTTTCTTCAGTGTATACAATAGAGGAGTCTGGGTTCACAGGCTCACTTAATAACTGCACGAATGGTTCAGCTCAATCTAGTCAGTGGCTGACTCAGGATATGATTCAAAAAGCTTTAATACAAATTAATGTAAACAAGGCTCCAGGGCCTGATGGCATACACCCCCGGGTTCTAAGAAAGCTTAGTTCAGTTTTAGACCAGCCCTTATTTCTGATTTTCTCAGATTCACTGTCATCTGGTATGGTGCCTATGGATTGGAGAAAAGCTGATGTTATTCCAATGTTTAAAAAGGGATTACGATCTCAGCCTGGCAATTATAGGCCAGTAAGATTGACATCTGTGGTGGGCAAATTATTTGAAGGCTTGTTAAGGGATCACATTCAAAATTTTGTCCTAATGAATGGCATTATGAGCAACAATCAGCATGGCTTTATGAAGGATAGGTCATGTCAGACGAATTTGATTGCATTTTATGATGTGGTAAGTAAGATTCTGGATAGTGGGGGGGCAGTAGATGTGATCTATTTGTATTTTGCCAAAGCGTTTGATACTGTGCCCCACAAACGACTGCTTTCTAAACTAAGGTCTGTTGGGCTTAATGAAGTCGTTTGCACATGGATAGGAAACTGGCTACAGGATCAGGTACAGAGGGTGGTTGTTAATGGGACATTCTCTACTTGGAGTAAGGTTCTTAGTGGGGTCCCCCAGGGCTCAGTATTGGGTCCACTTTTATTTAACTTGTTCATTAATGACTTAGGGGAGGGTGTTGTAAGTAATGTATCAGTGTTTACAGATGACACAAAATTATCCAGCCCAATTAATTCCATCCAGGATGTGGCACTTGCAACAGGATCTTGACAAACTGGCAATCTGGGCAGCTAAGTGGCAAATGAGATTCAATGTTGATAAATGTAAAGTCATGCACCTGGGATGTAAAAATATCCAAGCCACTTATACCCTTAATGGGACTGCACTAGGCAAATCCATTATGGAAAAGGACCTTGGAATCCTTGTAGATGATAAACTTGGCTGTAGCAAGCAATGCCAGTCAGCAGCATCAAGGGCAAATAAGGTCTTGAGCTGTATTAAAAGGGGCATAGAGTCAAGGGAGGAGGGGGTCATTCTTCCACTGTATAGAGCACTTGTAAGGCCCCATCTGGAATATGCCGTACAGTTTTGGTCTCCATCACTCAAACAGGACATTATTGTATTAGAGAGGGTACAGAGAAGGGCAACTAAGCTGGTAAAAGGTATTGAACATCTTAGCTATGAGGAAAGACTGGCCAAATTGGAGATGTTCACTCTCGAGAAGAGGCGCTTAAGGGGTGATATGATGACTATGTATAAATATATAAGGGGATCATATAATAATCTCTCTAATGCTTTATTTACCAGTAGGTCTTTCCAGCTGACACAAGGTCACCCATTCCGATTAGAAAAAAAGAGGTTCCGCCTAAATATTCGGAAGGGGTTTTTTACAGTGAGAGCTGTGAAGATGTGGAATTCTCTCCCTGAATCAGTTGTACAGGCTGATACATTAGATAGCTTTAAGAAGGGGTTGGATGGATTTTTAGCAAGTAAGGGAATACAGGGTTATGGGAAATAGCTCATAGTCCAAGTTGATCCAGGGACTAGTCCAATTGCCATTTTGGAGTCAGGAAGGAATTTTTCCCCCTCTAAGGCAAATTGGAGAGGCTTCAGATGGATCAACTGGCAGATAGGTAGTTAATTAAAAAAAAAAAAAAAAAGGTTGAACTCGATGGACGTGTCTTTTTTCAACCTTACTTACTATGTTACTATGTATGTTACTATGTAACTAGAGGGGGCGGGCCCTTGTGCGGGGCGCACAGCCCTCCTCTAGGGGCTGCGGTCCCTGGCCCGCTCGCACCCCCTGCTTCCCCGGTAGTTTCGCCACTGGCAGTCAGCTTCAGTTTTAGTATTCATACAATAGTGGGTTGAGAGTCACCAGAAAGCCAGTGAAGAAATGAAGAATAAGATCTTTAAGAATTTTCTATTCAGATGAATGTGTGAAACTGACCCTAACAGTTTTTACTCTGCTTTGCAAACCAAAAGGCATTCAAATGCCAGTGTTGTCATAGTTTATAGTAGAACAGTAACTTTTCTGATGTTTGTTTTATTTCTAAATAACTCAACTAATGTGGAGTGGCTAATGCTATCTCTTTTGTCATCCACTTCAGAAAAAATATATAGTTGTGAGTTTAACGAATCCTTTGTTATACTCTTTCATCAAGGAAACACAGGACCGCCTTCAGAAATCACAGGGCCCCATACAACAAAATTTCCTGGGCCCCCTGAGCTGTGCCCACCTCAAGCCCCACCTACAGGTCTGCCCCCCCCACAGGTCCGCCCCCCACCACACAATAAAAAAACAAAAAAAATATTGGTGGCTAGGGTTCCCACATGTTAATAAAAAATAAAAAGATATTGGTGGTCAGGCCCCCCCATAAAAAAACATTTGTGGCCAGGGCCCCACCATTAAAAAATATTGGTGGCTAGGACCCCACATAAGAAAAAAAAATTGGTGGCCAAAATTGATGACCAGGGCCCCTTAAACGTCCATGGGGCAAATTCACTAAGATTCGTAGTTGCGCCAGCGTCCACTTTGCCACACTTCGCCAGGCGTATTTTGACCAGCGCTACGCAAATTAACTAAAATCCGAAGTTACGCTCAGGGGAAGCGTAAGGTTGCGAAGTTGCGCTAGCGTTATTTCGCCAAGCAAATCGAAGTTATGCTAGCAATGGTTTATTTGCATACGGTGCCAAATTCAAGTTACAATGGAGGTATATGTAGCAGCACTACACAAGCCTGGGAAACCTTCAAAACAGCAAATAAAGTTTTATTTTGTCCTACACATGTGCCCACTGTATAGTTAAGGTGCCATGAGTTAGGAAATGTAGGGGGTAGCCCTAAAAAAATTTTCGATCCTTTTCAGCATATCACCCATAAAAAAAGAAAAAAAACGCCAGCGTTTTTTGGTACTTAGAACATTTTTTAACTTGCCTGATCACCTGCAGACTGGTGCCCTTTGTACACTGGCATGTTATCAGGTTCTAAAGGAGTGTGCCAGAAAAGGGTTACATTTCATTTGCATTAAAAAAGCCTCAACACTAGAGAGCCAACTATGTTCAGAATTAGCTACATATGTTGGTGCACAATGCCTATAAACATGTCTTATTCCTGGGGAATTTCAGAATAAAATACAATAATTAAAAGCTGTTTTTAACAGCAGTCGCAATCTTTTGCTTCCCAGACTATATATATATGACTTAACTGCACATAGGCTGGCATAACCTTGATTTCACATACTCTACTGTAGATGTAGAATTTATTTATAAGCCACAAATGATTTCTTCCTTACTATACTGGTATACTAGTAAATGCTGCTGAATGGACATACAGTATACTGGAGAAAACAGAACAATTCAGGAAAGCAGTTGATACCTTCAATGATGTTGATCTCTCAATGAGCTGTAAGTAATAAGCTGCACGTTCCCCATGCACTCTTTGCAGTTTGTGTGTTACTCAGATGAGCTTGTGCAGAAGGCTTTACTTTAGTATCCATGCAGTATGGACATATATAAGGTTACAGATACAAAGAAAATTATCCTACGGTGGTGTTCCAAGAGTATTTAGTACAGCAACTCAGCATTCACCCCTAATCTTATCCTTAATGTTTGGCACGACTGATGCTCAAGTGCACCTCCATTTAATGCATTTGTCCTATGGTTTTGAAACCTCTAGCCTAGAATCCCATACAGAGGCATGAGTAGGAATAAATGTTTCTAAACAGAAATCTAAAAAATAAATACATAATTAATGTCACAGCATTCATAACAAATCCATGCCAAGAGTTCCTGATTGGCTTAGGGTAAAACATTTTTATAATTAAAAACAGATATATGCCTGTGTTTCATTGACTTGCAGAAAATCCCATACTTTGTGTAACTGTCTATTCAGAAGCGTTCTGTCCAGTAGAACGTTTTAAAATTAGAAGATAGATTTCTGATAACCATTATAATGTAAAAACCTCAGAAACAGATTTTTAGATATTATTAAATTGATTTGCCACTACAACAATAAATACTATATATTTTAGAACAGAAAGCAAGACTCATAGGTTCATTGTTTTTGGAACTCTTCAGTGTTTCATGCCGGGAATGTGGGCAAGAGGTAGTGCAAGGTCTGTTCTCCCTGGATGCCCGTTCTAGAGCACTAAGGGCTTCAAGGTCACACTCTCATTAACAAGCTCTTGTGCCCAGGGGAATGGAAAATCCAGAGAGAAAAGCAGACATCTGAATAATGTGCAAGTTAAGGGACTGGTAGGGGCAGAATGGACTGACACCTTACTCTGCCTTCCTCTCACCCCACTTGGATAGAATGGTGCCA
Organism: Xenopus petersii; assembly: GCA_038501925.1. Classification (NCBI taxonomy): domain Eukaryota; kingdom Metazoa; phylum Chordata; class Amphibia; order Anura; family Pipidae; genus Xenopus; species Xenopus petersii. The sequence continues at coordinate 11,208,855 of CM076687.1, read as the reverse complement.
CAGACAGTGCTCTATTCAAGATCAAGAGGCTAGCTTCAAATCTCGGTGCTCCAAAACAGTAGAATACAATGTGCCAATAGCTGTCTTCCTTTGCACTCGGTGTTCTGTAATGTACATGACCCTTAGAATTTCTATAATAAGGATATTTAATATTACAAAGAAAAAAAGTCAGAAAAATGCATTACAGTGGTTGTTCATCTTAAAACACTTTTTTGAGTTCAGTTGGTTTCAGATTGTTCACCAGAAATTAAGATTATTTTCTATTTGCAACTGTTTTTCTAATACTGAAGTGTAAAGATACATGTTTCACCTTCTTATGTCTTTCTAAAGCAGCTGTGGGAGGGGTTTCCGACACTGTAAAGCTGGCCATACACGAAGAGATACACTCATCTGGTGACATCCCCAAACGAGCGGATCTTGGCAGGGCTATATCGGGGTAATCCGAACATTCGGCTCTAGGGCTGAACAAATGGATTACGAGGAGCAATTAGCTCCGACGAGTTGGTCGTTGGAAAGATTCAACCTTCTCGATCTATATCGTGGCCGGAAATCGATTGGGAAGACCTGTCGGAAGCCCCCATACACGGAATTGGTCTAAAGGACCGATATTGGCAGCTTTTTCTGCCTGTGTATGGCCACCTTAACTGTTCTAAACTGATACATTAAAGGGATCCTGTCATCGGAAAACTTTTTTTTTTCAAAACGCATCAGTTAATAGTGCTACTCCAGCAGAATTCTGCACTGAAATCCATTTCTCAAAAGAGCAAACAGATTTTTTTTTATATTCAATTTTGAAATCTGACATGGGGCTAGACATTTTGTCAATTTCCCAGCTGCCCCTGGTCATGTGACTTGTGCCTGCACTTTAGGAGAGAAATGCTTTCTGGCAGGCTGCTGTTTTTCCTTCTCAATGTAACTGCATGTGTCTCAGTGGGACATGGGTTTTTACTATTGAGTGTTGTTCTTAGATCTACCAGGCAGTTGTTATCTTGTGTTAGGGAGCTGCTATCTGGTTACCTTCCCATTGTTCCGTTGTTTGGCTTCTGAGGGGGGGTGGAGGGAGGGGGTGATATCACTCCAACTTGCAGTACAGCAGTAAAGAGTGATTGAAGTTTATCAGAGCACAAGTCACATGACTTGGGGCAGCTGGGAAATTGGCAATATGTCAGATTTCAAAATTGAATATAAAAAAATCTGTTTGCTCTTTTGAGAAATGGATTTCAGTGCAGATTTCTGCTGGAGCAGCACTATTAACTGATTAATTTTGAAAAAAAATAAAAAGATTCCCATGACAGTATCCCTTTAAGTTTATACATTTCTTATCTTTGTCCCTGCTGAGCAGAATTCAGAGTTTCATTACAGGCAGCTGTCTGAATGGATACAATAGTTGCTAATGTTCCACAGAGACACCTAAGAAATGTATCAACTCATGTAGCAAATTGGAACAATTGCTACAATTTAGGGGGTTATATCAAATAAAAAAAGTCTGACCAAATTAAAATCTACAATTTGTCCTTATTTATTATTTACAAAGCTTAAATTAATCGGTTCAGGGAAAACCCCCAAAAAATCTTATGAAAAATCATATTGTACGATTTTTTTTTTTTGGCTTTATCCCAGAAACGTACAAAAAGTCTGGAATTATTGATTTTTGGGCTAAACCCAGTGCAGACCATGATAACTTCCAATTAGGTTAGGGACCTCTCCCATTGACATATATACAATATCAGCAGTTCTGATATTATGGATTTTTGGATTCAACCTTTATGCAGTATTGGGCTTTAATAAATCCTGAAAAATTTAAAGTTTAGTAAATAACCCCTTAATGTAACAATTCAGAATGTGCTCCTGGATCTTTGAGCTGCCCGACTGAAACACCAGATACAAGAACATTCAACTTTAGACTTCAATTTTGGAAAAATGGTAAAAAATTAAAAACCACTAGCAGATGGGGTCACGGAATTCAGTATTCCATTTTGAACAAAGGAAACATTTTCACTATGCTCATATTTTTTCATTAACAACTTTTACTACATTTCCTGCCGTGTGAGCAACATTGCATGCATTTGACAAATGCTACGTATGTCATAACCTAAATTTTTTTCTTTTTTTATACGGGTAGATGGAGCATCCAGTGACTTTGAGTTAAATAATGATGAGTCTAATAAATATACTGGATATATTAATGAAAGCTACAGCCTTGCTTGCTGTTGATTGGATGTTAGCAGCATTACTTTGCAGAGCAGTGATGAACTCCAATTCCCCTGCCTGCTCACTGAATGGACACTATGAGGAAGGCTACCTGCAGGAAGGGGACTACATGCTTGGAATCCTAACAGATATCTTTGCTTTAAAGAACTCAGAGTGGGAAACCTTTATGACCTGTCCCAAGAATGAATTAGCAATCCTTTCTGTGTGAGTAACAATATGGACCACTTAATCACCCTTCAGTTCCACATTCACATTTAAGCTCAGTAATCCAACAAGTAGCAATCATAAAATAATAGTTTTCTACAAATGCGCTGTTGTTTCGCTTTTTCATTGCTTTTTCATCTTCCAGTTCCTCCTTCCAGTATTATCGACACTTTCTTGCGGCCATTTTTGCCATTGAGGAAATTAACAACAACCTGAACATTCTGCCTAATTTGACCTTGGGATTCCATATCCATGATTCCTGGGCTGATGAGAGAAAAGCCATTAGAAGTACATTTAGTATGCTGACGGGGAACAGTGATTATGTGCCCAACTACAAGTGCGACCAGAACAGGATTCCCAGTGCATTCATTGGGCACTTACTATCTTCAGTATCAAATGTAATGTATCAGATTAACAGCATCTATGGATTTCCCCAGGTATGGAATGTTCCAAAGTCATCTAATTGATTTCTGTTTCTGGGTAGAAGTTTATAAGTTGATTTTTATCTATAAAGAATGTGTAACCTTAGTGACAATTGTATCTGCAGGAAAGGAATTATACTGACATTGGATGGCCAAGCACAGTGATTATGTAGAGTTTTACTAATCACAAATTTAACATTACATATTCAATTTTTACCCAGGTGAGTTACGGAGCTGTGGATCCTAAATTCAATGACAGAATCCGCTTTCCATTATTCTATCGAACAGTGCCAAGTGAAACTGCCCGGTACAAAGTGATCATCCAACTCATCAAGACTTTTAAATGGAACTGGGTAGGGATTATCTCCTCTGATGATGAGAGTCACCAGAAAGGCACTGAAGAGATGAAGAATGAGATGATACAGAATGAAATCTGCATAGCTTTTCTAGTACAGATTGCTGAAAATGATGGTACAAGTTTTCACTTGGCTTTGCAAGCCATGAGGCAGTCAAATGCCAGTGTTGTCATAGTTTATAGTAGCTCAGTTGTGTTTCTGATGTTTCTTATCTTTCTAACAGACAAATCAACTAATGTGGTGTGGCTAATGCTATCTCCTCTGTCATCAGCTTCAGAAAGTATATATACTGATACATTTAATGGATCCCTTGTTATAGCCTTTCATCAAGGAAACATACCAGGTCTAAGGAATTTTCTTTACAAGGCTAATCCTTCAAGGTTTCCTAAAGACCCATTTACCACTGCAGTTTGGTTAGAGGTGTTTGACTGCCACTCTGAAAAAGCCTTTCCTAAGTCATCGTTCAGAGACTACCATGTATGTAATGACAATGATACACTAAAGCAATATGAGACACATGGATATGACACAAATTACTTTAGATTAACATACTACATGTACACTGCTGTATATGCTGTGGCCCATGCTCTTCATGCTCTGTATACTGATAAAACCAATGGAACAATCTTGCATTTTGATAAAAAAACAAATGGACTGGTGCCAACACAGGTATGAAGTTTGTTCTAGCAAATGCTGTTATTAAAATAAAAGCTTTTTTAAGTACCTATAAAATGACTCATGTTGTACAAAGCTTGAGAAAAGGCACATGTATGTTTGTAAGTCAACAGTAAAGCATCTTGCAGCAGTGATCCTGCATATGGAATGCTCTCCTCATTTCTAACGTTTTGTGTATTCGCTGTTACACTTGATGAAAGTCCTTGAAGATTAGAGCATCACAGCATCTTTTGTATGGGTAGTGCACTGGAATATGCTGTAGACGACCTCCCGCATGCCCTGACCTTTTGGTTACCGCTACTGCCTGGTGGACAGTGATAGGGGATTAGCACCCCCACAGTAATTACTGAAATAAACAATTCACCGACACACACGGCAAGTTCAAGCCGGGCAAGCCCATGCAATTTGATTTGTATTTGCAAAAGTGCAATGTTTTCACCCCGTAACATTGTACTTTTGCAAATAAAATTGCGTGGGCTTGCACTGATTGAACTTGCCGTGTGTGTGGGTGAATTGTTTATTTCAGTGCACTGGTATACCCATAACTATGTGCAAAACAGGGCTTATATTTTACACATTTAGACATATATGTTATAAATATAACGTTCCTTACAGATAGGTTTGCAAGACTTTGATAGAAATAAAACATTATTCGATGCTCCTAAAATCAGGGGTGCTGCTGCTATGAGGGGGATTGAGAAACTCGTGACTGCAGCCCGCATCTTATCAGGGGTGGCAAAAAGCCGCCGCCGATAAATTTACGAGCTTGAATCGGAAATTTGTCTCCTATAGTGTTCAATTGTGCTCTCTGCACTAGTGATGTGGCCCCCCTCAACCTGCTCCGGCACAAGGAAAGGTAAGCAGAATTGGAAAAGCCACCTCAGACGGCAAAGACCCCAGAAGCGCCCCTGCCTAAAAACTCATAAATCTCAAATGCACTTATTTGTTGAACTAGATTCTCAGAAACTTGATCACATAAAAATGTGACCAAATGACTCAAATGCAGTAAAATCTTTTTTAAGCTAATCTAAAGCTTAAAATAAAAAAAAAAATAGCTTGAATTTTACTAATACAACCACATTGACTTTTACATGAACTTGCTAGCTTTAAAGTTTTTTTATTCAAGTTTTAAGTCTTAGTGCTTAAAAATACTCAAATTGTGGTAAAATGTCTAGTTGAACACACAAAATATTAAATAGTGTAAAAGTCCAAATTGTTATGGGATTGCAAATAAATTAGGATAATTTACACTGTAATGATGGGCGGATCTATCATTTTGCCTCACCAAAATTTAGCAAAATGCATTCAAATCAATGGGTGTTTTTTTTCGTGCAACTTTTTCCAAACTAGTCTATTGGGGGAATGTATAAAAAGTCACAAAGAGCAAAACAATTAGCACAAATAATAAAAAGTCTAATTTCGCAATGTAATACTCTTCCTTAAACTGTTTATTACATTGCGAATTTTAATTACACATTGGCCACTTTTAAGAAGTGCTTGAAGGCGTCGTAATCTTTTGGAGCAAACATAATAACTTTTTCAGTAAGAAGTTTTATTACATTGACTGCGCACTGGCGCAAACTATACAATTCGCAAATCTTCCACTGTCAGGTTCAGGTTCGCAAAAACAATATTAAATTCGCACAAAGGCACATTTATTCGCACAGACGGAGTTCACCGACGCCATCTTCTTCCAAGCGATCTTCTTCTTGCTTTGACCGGCGCATGCGCAGTAGGAGCATTTCGCCGGTACGATCTACTGCGCATGCGCCAAAAGTCACGTGACTTTTGGCGCATGCGCAGTAGATCCGTACCAGCGAAATGCTCCTACTGCGCATGTGCCAAAACGCCGGTCAAAGCAGGAAGAAGATCGCGTGGAAGAAGATGGTGCCTGTGAACTCCGTAGACTGGACCTGCGCAGAAGGGTAAGTAACAAGTTAGGGGCATTTGCCCAGCGGAACAGGTAGGCCAGAGGGGAGGAGGGAGGGTGGGCAACACACGGGAGGGGGGGAGGGGTTTTGTGCGGACTAGGTTTCCTTCTCCTTTAAGCCATTGTTAACAGGTAATTATGTTTATTGTAGTTAAACCAACACCTCAAGAAAATCAATTTTAGAACAAACTCTGGAGATGATATTTTCTTTAATGAGAAAGGAGAAGTTCGGGGGCATTATGTTATTGTAAACTGGAACATTTTTCATAATGGAAAAGTGACTACAAGCCATGTTGGGACCTTCATTTCATCTCAGTCTCCAGAGCTTGCTATTGACAAAGAGGCCATCCTTTGGGCTCCTCACTTTAATGGGGTAAGGCATACATATAGATATATGTAAGGCAATTAACACATTTTTTTTTTTTTGTGAAAAAAATGTATGTTTAATGACTAATTACAAAACGTTTAAAATTTCATTCCTGAACCAGCAAGTGAATTTTTTTAAAAATTATAATATTGGTGTGTAGGCGCCATTTCAGATCATTTTGCCTGGTCATGTGCCTTCAGAATGAGACAGGACTTTAGGATGGAACTGCTTTCTGGCAGGCTGTTGTTTCTCCAACTCAATGTAAAAGTGTTCAGTGGGACTTGGCTTTTTACTATTGAGTGCTGTTCTTAGATCTACCAGGGATCTGTTATTTTATCCCAGGGAGCTGTTATTTGGTTACCTTTCCACTGTTCTGTTGTTAGGCTTCTGGGTGGGGGGGAAAGGGAGGGGGTGATATCACTTCAATTTGCAGTACAGCAGTAAAGAGTGACTGAAGTTTATCAGAGCACAAGTCATGACTGGGGACAGCTGGGAAACTGACAATATGTCTATTCCCATGACCGATTTCAAAATTAAAGAAACGGATCTCAGTCCTGAATTCTGCTGGAGCAGCACTATTAACTGATTCACACTTTTTTTTAACCTGCCTTTCTGCTAGTTGATCCAGAGGAAAGCAAAAAACCCCATCTGAAGCCTGTCCAATTTGCCTCAGAAGAGGAAAAAATTCCTTCCTGATGGCAATCAGACCAGTCCCTGGATCAACTTGTACTATGAGCTATCTTCCATAACCCTCCCTCGCTAAAAAAACATTCAACCCCTCTTTAAAGAGGTATCTGCCTGTACAACTGATTCAGGGAGAGGAATCCACATCTTCACAGCTCTTACTGTAAAAAAAAAACCCATCCCAATATTTAGGCTGAACCTGTTTTCTTCTAATTGGAACGAGTAACCTCCTGTCAACTCGTAAGACATACTGGTAAATAAAGCATAGAGAGATTATTATATGATCCCCTTATATATTTATACATAGTTATCATATCACCCCTTAAGCTCCTCTTCTCTAGCGTGAACATCCCCAATTTGGCCAGTCTTTCCTCATAGCTAAGATTTTCAATACCTTTTACCAGCTTAGTTGCCCTTCTCTGTACCCTCTCTAATACAATAATGTCCTGTTTGAGTGATGGAGACCAAAACTGTACGGCATATTCTAGATGGGGCCTTACCTGTGCTCTATACAGTGGAAGAATCACCCCCAACTCCCATTAACAGCCATCCTCTGTACCCGATCCTGTAGCCAGTTTCCTATCCATGTGCAAACAAATTCATTAAGCCCTACAGACCTTAGTTTAGAAAGCAGTCGTTTGTGGGGCACAGTATCAAACGCTTTGGCGAAATCCAAATAGATCACATTTACCTATCCTTCATAAAGCCATGCTGATTACTACTTATAATGTCATTCACTAGGACAAAATTCTGAATATACTGATTTATATATACATATATATATATATATATATATATATATATATATAAAAACACACCTTATTAAAACATTAAAAAGGAAAGAAAAATCTCAGTACATTTTCTATTTAAATTCTTAGATCCCAATCTCAAATTGCAGTGCTAGCTGTCTTCCTGGTTATCAAAAAACTTTTGTCAAAGGAAAACAAGTTTGCTGTTATGACTGTGTTCAGTGCTCAGAAGGAGAAATATCCCCACTGCAAGGTATGTAATTCTAACGAATGCACGGCAAGTGGGTGAAAAATGGGCAAATCGTACTATAAAATCTCCTGGTGTGAGTTTCCTAGCACTGGTGGGACCAATTTAAAAAGAAAACAAAAACACTAGTTACCCCCAACGAAAGTGTGAACTCTATTAGCCGAATACCAAACCGAATTCCAATCCTAATTTGCATATGCAAATTAGGGCTGGGAAGGGAAATTTGTATTGGATTTGGTTCGGCCAGGCAGAAGGATTCGGCCGAATCTGAATCCTGCTGAAAAAGGCCGAATCCAGAAACTAATCCTGAATTCAGTCCCTAGTTGCTAGTGATGACCAAGACTAATTTAGTTGACTAGTTTAGCTGGAGGGCCGCACAATGGATAATCTATATTAGTTTTTCCGTCTTGTTTCAGATATGGAGAATTGCTTGAGATGTTCTGAAGACCAATGGTCCAATGAGAGTAGAGATAAATGCATCATGAGATACATAGACTTCCTTTGTTTTAAGGATCCTCTTGGTGTGGTTCTAACCACCGCTGCTTTAGTTCTGTCTTGTTGCACATTTGCAGTTCTTTGCATCTTCTTAAAGTACAAGAAGAGACCCATTGTGAAAGCCAATAATCAGGAGCTCAGTTACATTCTTCTTCTTTCCCTCATGCTATCCTTTCTTTGTTCCTTACTATTTATTGGAAGACCTACAAAGGTTACCTGTTTGTTGAGGCAAACTTCGTTTGGTATCATCTTTGCTATTTGTATTTCTTCCATTTTGGGGAAAACCATTACTGTTATTATTGCCTTCAATGCCACTAGACCTGGAAGCAGGCTCAGAAACTATGTTGGTACCAGGGTCCCTAAATATATTCTTCTTCTATGTACACTTCCTGAGGTTTTCAACTGTGGACTTTGGCTCATAATCTCTCCCCCATTTCCTTACTATGATGGTCACATTGAAACAGGAAAGATGATTTTGCAGTGCAATGAAGGATCATCTAGTGCCTTTTACATAATGGTTGGTTACATTGCCTTGTTGGCTTTTGTTAGTTTCTTTGTTGCTTATCTTGCTCGTAAATTACCAGACATGTTTAATGAAGCGCAATATATAACCTTCAGCATGTTACTGTTCTGCAGTGTGTGGATCTCCTTCATCCTTGCCTATATGAGCACCACAGGCAAATATTTAGCAGTGGTGGAGATATTTGCCATCCTTATTTCCAGTGCAGGACTTCTTTGCCTTATATTTATCCCGAAGTGCTACTTTATCGTGATGAAACAACCTGTACACCTTCATTTAATGCAGCCAAAATTATAATCAGATATTAGAGAATATGTTAATAATTGAAGACATTCTAATAAATGTTCAAATTGTTTAAAATTATAACGTTTGTAGTAGTCTGACATATTTGCTCTTACTTTGATTTCATAATATCTAACCTTTTCAATGCATCTTAATTTGGCATGCCCTTCTTTAAAACTGTCAAGCATGGACAAATACAAGAGTCCTCTGCACTCAACCCATTATGGGATGGGATGACTTTGACGAAGTTGGCCAGCTTAAATATATTGCAATATATGGACAAACAATCCCTGTTTTGTTTAAAGGGTAAGGCATTTTTCAGTAGCAGTATGCACAAAATGTCTCTGTCTTAAATATATTCATAATGGGTTGAGTGCAGAGGACTCTTGTATTTGTCTATATGAATTTTGTGGTCACAGCCTCATTGCACCCCTACCGAATGGTTTTAAAAATAAGTGGTGAGCACAACTTTCCCTTGTTTGTCAAGCATGGACCTTTGTTTCAATATTTTTTTGGTCAAGACAAACTTGCTTGCTTCCAAGTCTTTGTTGAAGGTTCCAAATAAATAATGTATTGTACATGATGACTGAACACTCTTTTATAAAAGCAGTCACACACATGCTCATTGATTTGCATGAAACATGGACATTATGCTGAACATATAAGGGAGAGGATATGAGAAATATATGAGAAATGTACTCTACAACATCAATAGCCTACAGAGATGCTAATTTGCTTTCATATTACTGCTTTGGCACGTTCTAGTTTGTTGGAACCACTCTTTTTCACTATCATATGTGCAAACATTGCCATTCCCCTTTTCTCTTTACCTGCACACAATCATACACACCACACCCGCACCACAATCACACAAAATCACACAATCTTTGACAGTTTTTTGCAACCATTATTTTTCATTCTTTAAACCTCTGGCTACTCCACACAATGTAGAATGGGCCCATACTCAACCACTTGTCACTAAATACCCAAGAACTCATGCATATGTGCAGGGAGTCTGAATTATTACAAAACTGATTTTGGGCCCATTTAAAGGGAAACTAAAGTCTAAAATAGAATAAGGCTAGAAATGCTGTATTTTGTATTCAATAATACGTGTAATGCTTTTAACGGGAACCAATTCTTTGCTGAACGGTAAAATGCTGCCACCCGCTGTTCAGACATGGTATAAGCAAAAACAATGCGTATTCAGTGAGGCTTGAACGTTTCTTCTGTTGCTTAAAGGGGAAGTAAAGTCTAAAATAGAATAAGGCTAGAAATGCTGTATTTTGTATACTAAACATGAACTTACTGCACCACAAGCCTAATCAAACAAATGTTTTTTGCTTTCAAAGTTGGCCACAGGGGGTCACCATCTCGTAACTTTGTTATACATCTTTGCAAGAAAAGTGAATTTGTAAATAAGTTAATGGCAAGCTAAAATTGACATGGAAAAGGGTATTGTAGTGAGGATAAATCCAGGCAGAGTATGCCACACACAGGTAGCATAGGGCAGGCAGAGCATGGCACAAACAGGTTGAGTAGGGTCAGTTGGACAGCACTAGTCTACACAAATGAGGAAACAATGAATGAAGGCTTCCTTTTAAATAGTCCCAATTCTATGAATATAACAAATGATGCATGGTTCAAGCAAGGGGCAATTCAAAAGAGACTAGAACATGTAAAGATAAGCAAGGTTCCAGGACCTGATTCAGCCTAGGGTACTAAATGAGCTTAGCTCTGTGATTGCCAAATGCTTTACATAATTTTTCAGAATTAATTGAGATCTGGATTAGTGTCGAGAGACTGGCGAATTGCTAATGTGGTGTCCCTGTTCAAAAAGGGATTGCGTTCTGAGCCTCAAAACTATACTCCGGTTAGTCTGACATCAGTGTTAGGAAAGCTTTTTGAAGGGGTACTAAGAGATGAAATAATTGACTTCATTGCAAATCATAATAATATGAGTTTGTGCCAGAATGGCTTTATGCATAATACATTTTTCCAAAAAATGTAATTGCCCTTTATGAGGAGACGATCAGGAACTTCCACTCTGCAATGGCAGTGGATGTAAATCTACTTGGACTTTGCTAAAGCTTTTGATACGGTACTTCAGTATTCCCAGGGAATCCTGAAGTTTCCTTTTAGTTGCCGCCTCCCAATGGACTCGTTCTTCTTCGAGTATAATACAAAGTTTTGCTTGGTTTATAGAGAGTCAGCGCTATCACAGCTTAGGGAAACAAGCAGTATGAAAAAAGAAAGTAGTATATTCACATTTTGGTTTAGTTAGCCCACTTTTTGTAACGAAATGCGCCAGGCCGAGAGACAAACGAGCACCCAACGTCATCTTTAAGCACCGCAGAAGGAACACACGCGGCGGAGAGGCAACTTTCAAACCCTCATAAATTGCATTTTGGGTAAAGTGTTACTCAATGTGAGAGGACGAAAACTAGTGTAGTACATCAAAATATCTCAAATATAGTTGACAATATTGTGTGAATCTTGGATTAGTGTACATATACATACGTCTAAAAATAATCCATATATAAATTTGCGTATGTGGGAGCAACATACAGTAGCTGTGGCATGCAACTGTTGGAAAAAATTTTTTGAATTAGGAAATAGTTTTCTCTTCTATTCAACACTGCAAGAAAAAAACCTTTTTGCTTCCTGTATAACTTTGTCATGCATAATTGATGTACTGTATACAGACTGTGGATATCCATTGTCACCAGAAGCACATCATCAGATTCTGTAAGAATGTTGAGAACCCTTAATTATTGTGTTGTATCTTTTAAAAAATATTTTGTTTTTATCACAAATGGTTGCAAAATTTTATCCAGATTTATTGAAAGAGGAGCTACGACAGAATCACTACTGGATACTATGGGACGCCCTGGAGGATGTTTTAAATCCTTGCAGATTTTTTCAACCCAACTTAACTACCTATGTACTATCTGTGTACTATTTGCTTTTCTCAACAAATTGAGTGTTCTATAATATTCTGTGAAGCATTCATAAGGCAGGATCATTAACAATTTTTAAAAAGGAAAAAGTGACACAAATAACAGGTCCTTGTTGTCTGACAGTTGAAAGGATGCTGAGATAATTGTCTGTAAGCCAATAACGACATGGGGGTAAATTTATCAAAGAGTGAAGTTCCGCCACTAGAGTGAAATTCTGCAGCTCTTAATTCATTTCTATGGGATTTTGAAAGGCGTACTTATCAATGGTTGAAAGTGAAAGTTCGCCCTTTGATAAATACGCCTTTAAAAATCCCATAGAAATGAATGGGGAGTGGCGGAATTTCACTCTAGTGGCGGAACTTCACTATTAACTTCACTCTTTGATAAATATACCCCCTAGACTGATAAAATATAATTTCTAAGTAACACAAAATTTTATAAAAGTAATTGATTAACCTAACAGTATGCTTCGGAAGAACGTGGAGGGACTGCAAGAAAGGCACACAAACTCTTAAGAAAATAGACAAATGATCCATGAACTGTCCATGAGCTGTTATGCCAATATTCCTCCATGTTCATGAGCTACACAGAACAGGGCCACTGTCATATACCCCGTTCTCAATCATGCTGGCGATGTAATATGTCGGATTTACTTGCCTTTTAGATATTGTAATTTCTTGTAAGTATATTATTGATGTATTACATGTAATATGGAGGTCATACTGTATATGTGTAAACTAAAAGGCCCACAAAAAAGATCTGGTAGTTAGGTCAAATTTAGTATGTTCCTGTAAAACAAACCCTCATAAAATTACTAGAGAAACAAATAAAAAGGCTTTCTCAGTAGAATGCCCCATGTCAATATGGTTTACTAGAAATGTATATACAGTACAATTTCTTTGTGCCATAAAAGACGACAGAAACGTTATTACAATATCTGTTAAGAAGCCTTTGAAGTACAAAACAGTGTGTCTTAGCTGCAAATGAGATATTACTCTTCCTTGAATACGTTTGTGTTCTCTTGTTTTATAGTTAAACCACTACCTGAAAAATGTCCATTTTAAAACACCCTCTGGGGATGAAATATTCATGAAGGACAAAGGAGAAGTTCCAAGGCATGTTGATTTAATTAACTGGAACACATTCAGTAATGGAACAGTGACTGCAAGGCATATTGGAACCTTCATTTCACATCCATCTCCAGAACTTGTCATCGATAAAGATGCCATTATATGGGCACCTCAGTTTAATGTGGTAAATGACAGTATAGCACACTAACGGGGGAATGTAATAAAAATCGCTAACGGAAAAACTATTCGCAATGCGAAAAGTTATGCCTTTGTGCGAACAAATTTTGCTTTGTGCGAATTTAATATAGCTTTTGCGAGCCCGGAAACTGTTTAGCGACCACTTCCGACAGTGAAAGACCGCTTGCGAATTTTATAGTTTGCGCCAATGCGCAGTCAATGTAATAAAACTTCTTACTGAAAAAGTCGTTATGTTTGCTCCAAAGGATTAAGACACCTTCAAGCACTTCTTATGAGTGCGCAATTAAAATTCGCAATGCAATAACAGTTTAAGGAACAATATTACATTATAATTTTTATTGGTGCGAATTGTTTTGCTCTTTGCGACTTTTATTACATTCCCCTGTAAACTGGGCTGAGAGCATCATTATTTGAATGTTGCATGGAGTATTAATTTTGTTCTTCAGCTTATTAGAGCAGCTTCATGCCAACTGGGATTAATGGAGGTAGATTCAGCTTTGATTGACCTTACCAATTTTTTTCCTAATCAGTTTTTTTGATACTAGATCCCTACCTCGCGTTGCAGTCCCAGTTGCACACCAGGCTACAGAAAAGCTGTCATGGAAAGGGAAACAAATTTGCTGTTTTGATTGTGTGCAGTGCTCAGAAGGAGAAATATCCCCAATTCCAGGCATGTAGGGAAAAAAAATTCAAGTTACAGGCCAAGAAAGTTTTTTAATGATGTCACTCACTCACTGCAATTCAAGCTTGGACATCCAGGAGCCAGAAAAGATCCTCTAATCTTGTTTTTGTGGAACAAAATTAAGAGTGACTAGATCCTCAAATTATCTCTATAATTGTTTATGGTTTTGCTATCAACAGCCTTATTTGCATTACACTACCTACTTTTTTTTTTTTTTGAAGTATGAACCAAAGTTAATCTTTCTCTGGTAATCAAAGGCCAGGACCTTAACCCTGGGCCAGGTGCATGGTTTCATCTTCAGTGTGCATGCTCTTGTTTATTGATCCAGAATATGGAGAGCAGAAATGTGCGTTGTGATAATGTAAGGGATCATTTACTAGAACACTCCCTTTAGTGCTCACTTACAGAGCACTTGCACCCCTGGGTTTGCACTAAGCACTAGAGTGCTAGATCAAAATCCATACTTATTTTAATATTATATAATAGCTGTATGTTAACATAGTAACAACATGATTTTCCTATTTTAGACATGGAAAACTGTATAAAATGTCCTGACAACCAATGGTCCAATGAGAATAGAAGTAAATGCATCATGCGCACAATTGACTTTCTCTCTTATGAGGATATTCTAGGTATGGCCTTAACCACCATTGCTCTGATTTTGTCTTGAAACTTCATGAGATACAAGAAGAGCCCCATTGTGAAAGCCAATAATCAGGAACTCAGTTACATTCTTCTTCTTTTCAAGTACAAGCTACTGTTTTATTATTTCAGAGAAAAAGGAAATCATTTTTATAAATTTGGATTTGGATAAAATGGAGTCTGTCAGGCTTACAGGATAATCAGTTGATGGATCTTTGAATACAAAGACTCACAAGCGGCTCTTACAACACAGAACCCACACGGGAGTGATATGGGGGAGCTGTGAGTGGAGAGAAGCCAGTGAGGCTCAACTGAAGCGAGGTACCAGGGATTAGAGAGAAGAGTAGTCAACGCCGGATCCGAGTTCAAGGGCAGGCAGCAAATCAGCGGGAACAGAGACAAGCAGAAGTCTGGGCAGGCAGCGAGGTTTAGAAGTCGGGAACAAGCAAGGGTCATACACAGGAACTAGTAATAGGTTAGAAATAGGTTGAATAGCTAGGCTTCAGTAAAACCCACGATAACCAGGCACAGATTAGAGAGCAAAATTGGTTTAAATACCTGTCCTTGGCGCCACTTCTCCAGTGTCAGAACATCAGCTTCATGATGTCCGGTGCCATACCTTAGATGCACGCCGGCGTCGCCTTAGACACACTCCTTGCTGCACGCGTCTGCGGCTCGATGGCCGTGACGTCATCCCTGCTGGACGGATCTGCACCAAGGATCTGTAAGTATCCTTACAGAGTCTATGGGAGAGGGCCATTCCGTATATCAGAACTTTCTGGATAATGGGTTTCCGGATAACAGATCCCATAACTGTATTAATTAATGCTATGATCCATTATACTATTTTACATTAATAACCAACATGCTATTGAATTCTGAGGTTCACTCTACCATTTAACACAGTGATCACTGTTCCATTTGATGTTCTCGTAAAATTTCATGATGAGTGTCAGTGTACTATTTAATGACGTGGGTCACTTCCATTATTAACTAGTGATTACTTTACCATTTGAGCTGAAAAATGACTATGCCATTTACCTGTAATTCTAAAGGTTACTTTGTTATTTTATACTACTAATTAACACATATAATTTTATGGTGAGGGTGAATGTGCAATTTAATGCTGTGGAAATCACTGTGCCATTTAATTCTGAAGGTTACAGTACAATTTACAGCTATGGGTCACTGTGCAATTCACTTTAGCTTCAGTGTTGGCAGTTGCTGTACTTTGTATTTGGCTATAATTGTACAATAGTGTTGGGGTCACAATGTTGAAAGTCACTGTACCATTTAATATGTTTTATTTGTTGTACGATTTCTTATAGTAGGCCACTGTTTCCTTAATGTTGGTTGACTGGGACATTTAAAAAAGTGTAGGTAATTGTACAATTGTAATAAAATTACCTATGCGGCGGGGTCAGCCGCCGCTCCACCAGCGGGGACACCCGCCGCGTGGCTCTTCGGCGCCATCTTGATTCTCCATATTAAAGGTACAGGCGTGCTGGCGTGATTGCGCCAGCGCGTATTGACGCTCGTTTTGGCACCAATTTTGAATGTATATAAGGCCCATTCATACTCCGAGCCAGTGCCCGTGATAGAACTTGTTTCTAGTGGTTTCCTGAGCCTTGTGCATCTGATGTGAATCTCGTCTGTCTGATTATCCGTGTTTGACCCTGCCTGTATCCTGACTATTCTGAACTCTGTATCCTGACCCTTGCCTGCCTACGACAACTCTTCCTGCTTAACCCCTTGATTGACAACCCGGTTTGACCCTTGCCTGCCTGACGATTCTGATATCCGCCTGCCTCGACTTTGCTAACAGCCGTGCCCCTTCGCCAGCCAGAACATCTCGCCTTGCACCCCTCGTTAAGTCCAGGTGGCACCCAAGTAAGCTGAGGGCTCCTCCTGAAGCCCAACGGTGGTCACACTACTGGTGAAGCCGAGCCGAGACCAGGGTGCTTGGCATTTGTTCTGGCATCGGGTGCCGGTCGTGACAACAATTTTATAGTGGGAATCAGTGTGCCAGTTAGTTCTGCTGTCACTATAGGAGTCTTTTTGTCTTGCAGACTACAATAATTGCCTGCAAGCCCTTCATGAATATAGAGCTGCCTGCATTTGGTGGTGCTGTATTCATGGAGGGGTAGGAAGCATGTAGGTGTGAGTGCAGCCCACATGGCATGGGCTCTATTGCTATGAAAATGTACATAAAAATTCACAGATCACTCCAAGGATCAAAACTGCAAAAATTTGCCAAAATGCATTGAAATCTATCGACAACAAAAAATTTTTACGTGCAACAATTTTTTTACCCATGGCCTCATTTTTGCGCAAAAAAAAAAAATGTTGCTTATCACTAGTCTGAAGTAGTTATTGAACACAGGCTGCATTAGTGGGGGATCTCAAAGTCAGAGGAGATATGAGTGCACAGAATATTTCCCTCCAGAAATGTATAACACTATATTGCCATCAGTGGTGTACCAGTTCCATGAGTACCTGTACTAATATTTTTCATGTTTTGGCACAGATACACAGATCATGCAGAAAATAAATGGAATCTGTATATGTAGATGTATATATGAAGATATAATCACAAGTACACATTGATTGTTATATTCATAAAAGTCAGTGAAAGGAGTGTGGGTGAACATATGCCTTCTGGCTGACCAGTTTTGAGTTTAGCCCACTAATCAAAGGCACCATACACTTGTGGACATAGATGTGAGATCCTTATTGGCATACACCCTAGTTTCCCTTAAGAGCTTAACTCTTCCATAAATCTCTCCAGTAAAGGAATGGTTTTAACTATAAGTAGGAAATGTTGCCCTCCCAAATACACAGGTTCCTTCAGCCAATTGTCCCCTCACATGATCTGGCTTTTTGGAAGCCAGTTACAGATGAGGGAAAATCACCAAATTAGAAGAATAGTAGAAGAATAGCCTGGTTTGTCTTTGCATCATATGAGTTTTATCAAGAGCAAGTCAAATATGCATTCTTCATGTTTGCATTACCAGATTTATGGTGCCATCTAGTGGTGCCTGTAATGGCCACGATCACCTCTTTCAAGTACATGTTTCTGGTGGTACACAACAGTAGATTCATAATCATTGTTGTTGGTGGGAGCAAGAGACTGGTTGTTATGCCACTGCAAGCACTGCTTTGGGTGAGATTATGCACAAGTACTGTATCACTGGTGTGTGTTCATTTATATGTTCAGAGAAGGGCCAAATGATATGGGGGGCGCTGGGCAGGTACCTCAAAAATTGTCTTCTGCCTACCCCAGTCCATTTTTTGCAGCCCTCTTTGGTTTCCCCCTCCCTCCGCAGTTCTCACCCCTTCCGCTCCATCACTCTCCTACCCTCCGTAGCATCTCGTCCGTTACTCTCACCTCTTTCCTCTCCTCCCCTGCATCCCGTACACCACTCTCATCTCGTCCTGTGCATGCTCGAGTCGCGGTCCTTCTGGGGCACACACCAACAAGGGGAGGGTGGTGTGGCCAGCTGGGTTGCCTAGGGCGCCCGGCCAGCTTGGCCCAGCCCTGGTTCAGAGTCTTTTGAAATTTTTGTGACAGACATAAATTGGAATGCAAACATTAACTGCATTATATTACTGACCTGTCTGTAATAATATTCCTTAAGTACTTTGAGTGTGTGCTTTGAGTATAATTAATAAAACCCATTGCTCTTTATTATTTCCTTGTTTATTATTATTGCCTTACTTTGTAAATGTTGTTTACAAAGTAAATATATGTGGCTGAAGCTTTAAGTGAGCATGGCTAATGAAAGTGGGCAAAGGGAGGGGTGGCCTATTTTCTCCACTGTTGAAATGCAAGTGCCAGATTTTTTTTTTCTAGGACTTTTTTTTCCTAGTTGCATTGTCTATCTATATATGCAGTATATCTTCATTTAAACAATCCTGCTGGACATATTTTAATAGTACAGATGGCAGAACAATCAAATATATACTGTATACGGTATATATATCTGGTGTCTGCACTCAAACCGGTCTTCACTTCTTTGTGGGTGCAGGGTCAAATTGGAATAAAAAATAGTTTAGAAGGACCCGCACTCCTTGCATAGTAATATATTTATAATGAATTCCCAAATTTTGTTCCTAAATTTACATTTTTTACTTTATTCACAAATTCTTTAGCCTCCCATAAAATATATGTTTTGTTTGTTTGTTTGCAGTGCAAAACACAATTCAACAAACATTTGGTTCAAAAAGTCCTGAAATTTTTAAAAAATATACTGTAAATATCCACTGATTTAAAGGCTCAAAAAGGAAACCTTGTTGGCGAAATGGTCAAAAAAGGAAAAATGCAATTATAATGGCTGCTGTTCAATTCTGAATTGATGCTTTATTTATTTTAACCTATAATTTTTTTCCTAAATAGTTTCTGAATGGAATCTTTAACATCTTTGTTTCGTAGACTGTAAATGAAGGGATTCAACATTGGAGTTATCACATTGTGAAAAACAGAGAGCATTTTATCATGCTCCAGCGAATGACTGGATTGAGGCCTAAGGTACATAATGATGATCGTCGCATAGAAAATGGAGACTACGGTAAGATGGGCAGCGCAGGTTGAGAAAGCTTTCTTCCTTCCATGTGCAGAGCGTATTTTTAGAATAGTGGAAATAATATAAATGTAAGAAATAACGGTTAATAAAAATGATGCCCCAGCCACTAGACCACCCAAAAAAAGGATGACAATTTCATTTAATGATGTATCTGTACAAGATAATTTCAGTAGTGGGGGCATGTCACAGAAAAAGTGATTGACTTCTTTAGAACGGCAAAATGATAACCTTACGGTGAGTATTGTGTGTACAAATGAGTAGAGAACGCCAGTGATCCAGCAGCTGGAAGCAAGACTGATACAAGCCTTCTTGCTCATAATTTGTGGATAACGTAGAGGATGACATATGGCCACATAGCGATCATATCCCATAATACTTAGGAGAAAACATTCCGCACAACCGGACAAGTGATAGAAATAAAGTTGAGTGAAGCACCCATTATAGGAAATGTGACATCTCTCTGACAAGAGACAAACCAGCATCTTAGGGACGGTGACTGATGGAATTGAGATATCAAGAAGAGATAGATTGCAAATGAACATATACATTGGCGAATGCAATTCACGTATAATCCTTGTTAATATAATTAGGAAAACATTGCCTGTCAAGGTCGTGGAATAGACAAGAAAAAAGAAAATAAAAAGAAATAATTGAACTCTCGGGTTATTAGAAAGTCCCATTAAAATAAAGTCCTTTTGTACTGTTTGATTTTTTGAATCCATTGTAGTATTTTCTGAAAGTAAACAAAAAAAAAATCCAATTACATTAAAAAATCATATAAATACATAATAATTGTATGTAACATTAATATTTTTCATTTTTTAAATTTGACCTCATTCAGACCTACGCAAATATAATGCAGTCTTACATGCATTGAAATTAAGTAAATTACGTAAATGTGGGTCCTCTTTGCTACCCATGCAGGTAAAACCTAGGCAGAAGTTGGAGGATTCCATGAAGGTAGGCTAACGCCCAATTACATTGGTAGTTACAAAAGTTTGGTCATTTTGCCATAGGATTCAGTGCTGCCTCTGTGTTGCTTGCTGCCACATGAAAATTGCTTCAGAAAATAATCTGACTTCGTTTTTTTCAAGATAAGTTAGCCAATTTGTTTTTTGAAGCAACTTTCAACTAGAAGTGAGGACAGCTTGATCTGTTTTCTTGGGCCAATTGTTTCTGTAGAAGATTATTTTTCATTTATAAGACAGTATATGATAACGTTACTGTTCATTGTAGGATTATCAGCCATGGACAGCATCTACGCAAATATAAAGAGAACTTAATTTTGTTCTTAATAAGGAAATATGAATATCCACACAATAGTAAATAGTGATGAGCGAATAAATTTGGCAGGCATGGATTTGCAGCGAATTTCCATGTTTTGCTGCCAGCAAATAAATTTGCCGTAGAAAAATCCAGCGCCACAAAAAAATTGTCGCACATCAGAATAGAAAATTATCAAAACGGCCAATTACTTTACTGCATTTGGATAAAATTGACGCACGTATAAAAATTGACGCTCGCGTCAAAATTGTCGAGCATCAAAATCATTTTTGACTTCAATGCGTTTTGTCAATTTTCCGCTGCTTCCCAAATTTTTCGATAAATACAATCAACAAAAAAAAAGAATTAAGACTGGGGTTGAAAATGAAATCAGCTAAAGCCCAAATAATTTCTATGGAATTTCTATTTTTTTTCTGATTTGAGCATTAAGGGGAAGATTTATTAAGGTTTGAATGGTCAATTCAAATTGGAATTTGAGTTTTTGAAAACATTTTTGTTAAAACTCACATATACGAATTTAAAAACACTAACTGGAATGTAAATTTGAATGTGAGATTTAGCATACCTGGACCATGGAAACAGTTGTAATTCGAATATTCGCCACCTAAAAGCTGCCAAGTTAATTAAGAAGTCATTGGCAGAGGTCAAGCCTATGGGGCAAATTCACTAATTCGCCAACTTCGCTCACATTGCTACACTTCGACAGGCAAAAATTCATCAGGACAGCGCTAATTCACTAAAATGCAAAGTTGTGTCCAGGGCACCGAATGATGGCAAATCTTAATATTTAATAAAAATGTAGGGGGGAAGCAGAGTACCCTACAAAAAAATATACGATTTTTTGCAGCCTATCACCCTGAAAAATGAAAAGTCGCCAGCGTATTTTGGGACTTTTTTTGAGCAACTCCTATCTACTCTATTGCACTTCGCCTGGTCTGAGGTGGCGAAGGCAAGTCTTGTGCAAGAGGTAATGTGCATTAAAATCCGCATATTAGTGAATTTGCGTAGTTACGTCCATTCGCCAGAGTGAAAATTTGCCTGGTGATAGAGTGCGAAATAGCGCTGCATTCTATCTCCTTTGCTAGCGAATTTACGCCAGCAACCGTTAGTAAATCGGCAAGGTCCCGTAATTTCCCAAATTTTCGCCAGCGTTTTTTTTTGTTTCGCAATGGCAGAGGTCCATTGAACCATTTGAATATATTGCTTTCCTGACATAATTAATTTGCCCATCACTATAAATAACCTTTGCTAAAAAGAGCAAGCGATATATGGAATTAGAACTATGTTTTAGAGTTAAGTAATACCAATATAAGTTTCAGAAAGGTTGGTAAGTTACAGTACTATTAGATGAGCAAATAGTTATATATTAGGAAAGTTTTGTAGAGAGCCTCGGTCAGATGTGATGGCTTAGAATCAAGTGCAAGTGGGGGAGGATGACCGTAATGTTGATTTTTAATTCTGTTCCAGAGGACAGGTGAATGGATTCCGCAATGTAATTTGTAGGTCGGGAGTCCATATGACTGTTTCCGTAAATCTCCAACTAAGCCAGAGGGACCCGCCCCAGTTCTAAAGGCAATCAAAATACAAAAATTTATATCAAAAAGATATATGTCCAAAGGCTTCTTAAGGTAAAAACAAGCCATTTATTGATAATCACATTTAAATAGTTTTCGGTACAAACTGACCCCACATGGCCCACCTTACGCGTTTCGTACCCTCCAGCACTCTGTCTGCAGGCACACCTATGATAGACACACACCTATGACAGACCGGAGGGTACGAAACGCGTAAGGTGGGCCATGTGGGGTCAGTATGTACCGAAAACTTTTTAAATGTGATTATCAATAAATGACTTGTTTTTACCTTAAGAAGCCTTGGGACATATACATTTTTTATATAAATTTTTGTATTTGGATTCTGCAATGGTCAAGAAGTCTTCAGTTGGGTTTTTTCAAGACAAGAGTTAAAGACTGAAGCAGATATAAGGATGGTGATATTTAGCAAAGAAGCCTTCATATCTGTGCCTTAGGTTTGTATATATCATGGGACTTTGTTACCTTACCTTCCTGTAACTCCATTTTAAATAAAGCAAGGCAAGTCATTTCTTCCTACTTTATAGTATCTTTTTAGAACATGCTTAAGTCAGTTTAATTAATTAGTCCTTGGAGGTCAACCCATAATATTTCCCTAAGCTTAAAATGTTTGATGTGGAGGATTATGAAAGTTAACTGTTTGCTGAGAAGTCTTTTCTTTACTTATACAAAGAATGTTGGTGTATATGTAGCACACTGATATCTGCTACTGACCAAAAATATCCATTAACTATTCTAGAAACCTTAAGCCGTACATATACAATACTTTGCTAGTGAAGTTTTTTCCAATCTTCAGCTAGGCTATTAAAGCATATTTCACTTACAGCATACCAAATTTGCTAAATAAATAACAGCAGCTACCTAAATTTGCATAGGCTATGTTTT
The DNA here is from genome assembly GCA_038501925.1 of Xenopus petersii. NCBI lineage: Eukaryota > Metazoa > Chordata > Amphibia > Anura > Pipidae > Xenopus > Xenopus petersii. The sequence goes on along the minus strand of CM076687.1, from coordinate 11,185,817 downwards.
TAACAATCAATTATATCTTGGTTGCACTTTTTCTGCAAAATCTCTTTTCTCCTTCTAACATGGGGTGGTTATTTATCAATGTCCGATTTTATCTCAACCTTTTCTGCTACAAACTCTGCTCAAATCCGCTCTGGTTTTATACGCTTATTTATTACATTTTCCCGAAATTTGCTTTGGTGGAAAAAAAACGATTTTCAGGATTTTTTTTTAATTTTTTACCCGAAAACTGATTTCTTATACTTTTTTGCCTGAAAACTCAGAAAACTTCAGAGTATTGCACGAAACCCAGCACACCCAAAAAATCATTGGGACTTCTCCCATTGACTTATATGCAACCTCGACAGGTCTGAGATGCCTGATTTTCTAATTTGGACTTTTCCATCCTAGGGGTTTAATGAATTCTGAAAAATTTGTGATTTTATAAAAAAAAAAATCACAAATTTTTCGGGATTTTTGTTTTCGGAGTTTAGTAAATAACCCCCTACATGTACGTATTAGCTTGCTATTGGATAGACCAGATGTTACCAAACTTTGGTTCATATTGACTTAATTTCACTAAAGCTACAATAAACAAATGAAATGTCTTTACATCCTAAAACGGTTTAGGTTATCGCTGGTTTCTGTTTTACACATCGGTTTTCACGGGAACTGTTAATATCCTATCCAGGTCTAAAAGTTGTTACGTCAATCCTGCATTGTTTTATTAATTCACCTTTTTATGTTTAAAATTGTTTTCAGGTACCTTCAAAAGTCACAGCTTTGTTGGTTTGGCTAACAAAACCAACAAAGTATCATTTTTTAAGGACAACACTTTTATTTTTAAGAGTATACAAAGGTTTTTGATGCCTTGCTTTTCTAGAATACTCTTCTAACTTCCTTTACACTCCATGCTACCGATCCTTGTGTACCCTTTTCCTTGCAAAACCTAATCCCATGCACACTCAATTAAAACTTTGTTAAAAATAGCAGTTCACCTTCACTACAGGGCAGATTTATCAAGGGACGAATTTTGAGTTGATGGGAGTTATTTTAAACTCCCATCAACTCAAAATTCGAATAAAAAAAGACCAACTGAAATGTATTTAAAAAAATGATAAATACATGATAAATTTCGATATTTGAATATTCAAATTTTTTTAAATTGGATTTAAATTTGGACTATTCCCTAGTCGAGGTACACAAAAATAGCTCGAAACTCGATTTTTTTTTTATTTGAAAATTCACCACGACCTTTGATAAAACAACCTACAAATTTGATTGTAAAAATTTACAAAATTTAAAAAAGAATTTTCAATTTGACCCTTGATAAATCTGCCCCTACATGTTTTTGTAAGGTAAATGTCACTTTATCTTAAAGAGTACCCCAAGCAATTCAACATTGTCTTACAATTTTTGAAATACTATTTTATTTTTCAGCTTGGCGGTAACCAATAGCAAACAATAAATCCAGCACATTTTTTTTTCTTTTTAAAATGTTTGATTTTCAAGGTTCAAGTAACCATTTATGTGAGTGTTACAACTGTTTTTGTAATTATGTTATGAAGTATTCTACCTCATTTCATGTTTAAAATACTCCTCACTAATCGTAGGATTGCATCTTTTTTTCTCTGAGTTTCAAATGTTATTGACAACTTATCTTTATGCTTCTTTCAACCACTGGCTGGTTGCTACAGTCCTTTGAACCACTATATCAAGCTGATGTATAAATAAACAACACACCATTATAGTATGTAGTCTGCCCTCTGAGTAATTGCTATAAAAAACTCTAAGATAATGTGTTAGTTATCCAAGTGAGTTTAAAAGGTTAGTATATATTCCAGAAAATGTATTTTAGGGAGCACTAAATAAAGATACAGTAACTATAGATCTATTATTATTTTACATTGATAATAAAAAATACTATCAATCAATAAATTGCTTAAAACTGGAATATAGCAATGATTGCTAAAAAGGACTTAAGCTAAAGGTTGTATTATTGAGGCTTATTCCACTTCTACATGGACTGAAAAAGCAATTATTTCATAATATTCATTATTCATTGAGAATATTGCCTTTGAAAGAGGAATCTTACTTATGCTTGTTTTTTCACTAGAGGGGCAGGAATAGGATGAACCAATGAGATGCCACCAGGTGTTACATACTCCTAAGTAATTGGAGAATTGAGAAACATATTTTGATAACACAGGTATAGGATCCGTTATCTGGAAACAAGTTATTATATTAATTAATCAGCATTGTAGAGATTAGAACAAATTCAAAATTAATTTTCACTGGTTAATATGCTCCCATGATCCATAAAGCAGTGTTGACTCCTTCTGAAAGCTCTGGCTTAGGCACAAAGATCTTAGATGGCTGCCTACACACCAATATTACAATTAAAAAAAAAAATTTGTAGGGAACTGGTAAATTGTGTCTTCATTTATTGTGGATTCTGCTAAGGTTTGGTTGCTAAAGGGTGTCAGGAGCACCCGATGGCGATCCGCTCCTCTTCTGCACCGTGTTCAAGATGGTAGCGCCCAAATTTCAAAATAAATGGACGCCAAGGTCATGGGTTCAATGCCCGATTATAGGTTTTGTTTGGAACACTCCTGGGTGCTTTATAATTCCTGTTAAACTGTTTATTGGACTTCTGACCTTGCCTGAATCTCTACTTTGCTAATAATCAGCCTGCCTATTGAACTGCCTGGATATGTTTATGCCTGATCCCTATTTGTACTGCAAACTTGGACTTTAACCCCTAAGCTTCCTCCTTCCTTCCGTCTGGACTACACCCTCTCTGAGAGCCGATAGGCCCCATGACAAAGGGGCCCTTAGTTATTGGAGGGAATTATTCTTCTCTTCCTGGGTCACAGCATGTCCCCAAGTCTGACCACAAGGTGGAAGTGGGCTTAATATAAAAGGATAAGCCATATGGCTCTAGAGGCTTTTGCCAAGGACTCTCCTATGTGTAAGTGGATGAGAATCAACTGGAGCACCTTATTAGTGCAGGATTTATATATGGGCAGCTAGATTCTGTCATAGGTCTCCTTAGGAGAGATAGCCAGGTTTAGGGCTAGCTGTATAAAACAGCCCTTGGCTCCACAGCGGAGTACAGAAGGGATTAAATTCCCATGGCCATTGTTGTCTAGTCAGGGAACCAGTGTACAGATTATAGGGATTAGATAGATTCTCACCTGGGTTCCATTTAAGAGGTGTCCCCAGAGGAAGAAGAGAAGTTGTGGGTGGACTGTAGGATACCCCTCTCTCAAGCTCTAGTGGAGGTTTATCTCTGTTCCTTGTCTTATTTGTGAGTATTTACTGACCACTCAATGACTGTGCTCTGTGTTATTGCATTATTCTCCTTTGCGTTTAGTTCTAAATAAATCAGTACTGGTTAATGGTTCACAAACCACTGGTGCCCATTCTTTGGACATCTCACTGATTATGGTTATATTGTACCCTGCCTCCACACCATTGCTAGGGCCCTCCCCTGAGAGTGATAGGTTTTCATCTGGAGCAACTATCGGGGTAAAGCTAATATCTGACTGTTAGAGTAACCGTGCTGTTCAATTCACTATAGCCTTACACATTAAGGGGGTTATTTATCAAAGTCCGAATTTATATCAATATTTTCAGCTATAAGCTTTGATTAAATCAGCTCTGGTTTTTTACGTTTATTTATTATTACATTTTCCCGAAAATTTGCTTCAGCAGAAATGATGCCCATAGACTTCAACTGGAGAGTAAAACTGACTTTGAGTTGCGGCAAATTTTGCCGGCGGCAAACTTTCGGCGAAGTGGAATGGGTCAAATTCGCCCATCCATAAACATAGGCATAAGTCAAGGTGACAAAAAAAAAGGTAATATATGCCGAAAATCACTCATACCCGTTGGAAACATGATATTTACTTTATTTTTAATCCAATATGTCTCTATATGTATGTATCTATCTATCTATCTGTTATTTATCTATCATAAATGTACAGTTTAATAAATAAAAAATAATAAAAAGTATGGCTAGATGTAATCTTTCTCAGACTTGTAGTAGAATCCAAACAATATTGAAGAAAAAAAACAGTATTTTGTAATTATGTTTCCACACCACTTGGTGCTTAAGCGAAATAGTGAACATAAGTGCCCTTATTATTCTGCTTATCCAAGCTATGCACCCCTTGTAACGCCACTCCAAAGCATGTGGTGTGATATATTAAAATGGTGTGGTACTCACAAATGTTTAAAAGGAAATATGCATTGAGGGAATTATTGAGCTGAAGATTCACCAATCTGCTCCAAATTCTGCAGCTCTATAAGAATGCACTGACCTAGTGTAAAACCGTAAATACTTTAATCGCCAATAAGTTAAAATTGCACTCACAATGGTCTTTGTAAAAATGTGCATAAAACAATTATGAGTCACCGTCTTTCCGCTTTCTGGGTTCTCTGGGCAGTCTGTGCAGATGGTAATTGCCGGCATCTCGACCGCCTTGTGTAAACCTGGGCGTCTGTGGATGATGTCACTGCCCAACGCGTTTCGTCTTTTCGACTTCCTCAAGGGCTTTGGAATCTCCATTGCGAATGTCCTTCTTATGTGGATAGTAGTCCTGGTAACGTGAGCTCACTTTTGCTTCCAGCAACTTACTAGCTGCTTTTTAAAGTCTACTACAATTCTGAGGGAGAACAGACATTATTTAATCTGGCAGAGGAAGCAAACCACCGAAGCCTTGACCTATCTTTTTTTGTAGATGTAATCTTTGTCACATATCTTTGCATATCACATTCTTTTTGTCCCCTTAAATTGGGACATTGACTTGGTTATACCAATAGGAACAATGCCTGTTACTTAGGGTATAACTTATTATAATGTGTCTGCTGTGAATATATTAACTTCTGTATATCAGAACTTTGTGATTTTTGAGATGAGATGAAACTGACTTTCAAAAAGGTTTGCATAACTCTGTCTCTAATAAAACAATTGCAAAATGTATACAATTTATTTGAATTGCATAGGGCCAATACTTAGATTTCTGTTAAAAAGCCTCTTTGAAAATAAGAATTTCTTGACAGAATTCTTGATTTCAGTGTTTGGTAGGCTGTATGCCAGTGGGCTGAAAAGTGGGGTCAGAACAGAATGGTGGATCGCTGTTGCTAAGTCATATTCTGAAGAGTATCTCTTATGGAGTTCAAAATAAATAAAGGCCCCACTTCCATAGAAGAAGAAGGCAGTTATAATGTGAGATGCACAAATTGACAATGCTTTCTTTCGTTCCTCTTGTGTTCTCATTTTCAATATGACCAAGAAAATTTTTGAATAGGTCATTATAATCAAAAAGGCAGTTACAGTTATTGGAAGGGATGTGATGGCTAAATCAAGGAAAACTTTGACTGAGTTGTTGGCACAGGCTAAAGTTAAAAGGGGAGAAGAGTCACAAAAAAGATGTCTGATTTCATTTGGCCCACAGAATGGCATACCTGAAACCAGAATGAGCAAGATTAATGGGGCCAAAAAACCAAAGAGGAAACATCCACAGATCAAGACCTTACATAGCTTAGATGTCATGATAGAATGATATCGCAGTGCATGAACAATGGCTATATATCGATCAAAGGCCATAACATTTAGCAGGTAATTTTCAGATATAACTAATGAATGGAACAAATACATTTGAAGGAGACAACATCTTAATGAAATGTTTGTCTTTCCAAATAAAACAATAGGAAAAAAAGTAGGGAATACAGATGAAACAATGCTTACTTCAATCACAGACAGGGAGCAAATGAGATAGTACATAGGGGTATGGAGGCGATGATCATAAAGGATAACTAAAGCAACCACCATATTGCCAGTCAGAATAACAAAATAAGCTAAGAGTAGCAACAGGCTCAATAATTGTTGATGTTGAGTCAGTTGAGTGAATCCCACTATAATAAACTCTTTAACAGTCTGATTGCTTTCCATTGCTAGTAGATAGAATTCTGTTGATTGTTGAGCAGAAATATTGACTTTTCTGTGTTTTTCTTGTCCCAATTAGGCTGGCAGGGCATTTTTATTATCAAGTATGTGACATTTCATGGCTAGTTTTCTGCTGCATATTCAGCTTTAATATACTAAGATAAATAAGTATCCTCCTTCATTTTTCAGATTTCCTTGTGCTATTAAATCAATAATGTAATTTTGAGAAAAAAAATTGTGTTAACAACAATCCTCATGCATGTCAAATATATGAAGATTTATTCCAGACGATAAAAGTAACTGTAGTTATGTTAAGAAGTAACTAGGAATAAGAAATTAAAAATATTAGCATATAGAATGTCCTCAATAACTTTTTGATGTGTACTACCCTGTTTGGCCAGCCTCTTGCAGAATAACTAGAACCTTGTGGATACTAGCTCTGCAGTGGATTAGTGCCAGTGCCTAGTAGTACAGTTAACATAAATAATTAGATATTATATGGAATTGTTTTCCAAAGAAACTTAAGCTTGTCATGTTACAATAGGATAACAGTGGATGCATGCAATGCAGATGCTAGCTAATCATAGAAAACTAGTGAAAAACAATATATATTATGATGGTTTAAATAATGAGAGTTAGAATAGGTTATCTTGTTTATATTTAGTAATTTGAAAACACTTGTGTCCACAGAGTCCACAAAGATGTAGCCAGATTGATCTCTCAAGCTATGCACAATAGTAATAAGGGTTGCCACCTTTTTTCTAAATTAACTCAGGGTGGTGGGCATTACGGGTGTCATTTGGGGCGGAATTAATGATGTTTTCTCTTGAAAAAAGGCGCTTGCGAGGGGACGTGATTACACTTTACAAGTAAATTAGAGGACATTATAGACAAATAGCAGGGGACCTTTTTACCCATAAAGTGGATCACTGTACCAGAGGCCTCCCCTTCAGACTAGAAGAAAAGAACTTTCATTTGAAGCAACGTAGGGGGTTCTTCACAGTCAGGACAGTGAGGTTGTGGAATGCACTGCCGGGTGATGTTGTGATGCTGATTCAGTTAATGACTATAAGAGGGACTATGTAACTATGTTGGCGGAGAAGGGGGTAATGAGTAGGGCTGATGATGTGGTGATTGGCTATTGGCTGGTCACCATGTCATTTACTGCAGTGTCCTGTCTGGATTTCCTCATTTGGAAATCCAGACAGGCAGTTTTCACCCGAACAGCCCTTCAAAAAACCAAATAGTTATAGCCTAATAGTAATCTTGAAGTTATTTAATAAGTTACATTTCTGAATAATAAGAAAAGCCTGGGAAATGGTGACTGCCTATGGACATGCATAAACAAAGTAAATGTATGTGGGAACAGATATGCCAATGCAGAAACAATGCTGCTACTTTGCTTATTTAACACCACATGTTTCGAGCTGTAGGGCTATTTTTCAAGTGTTACTATGAAAATTTAAGCTCAGAAATAAAATATACCAATATCGCACAAAAAATGCACTGTACACATGACTAACCTCAGTTGTAAATATGGAGTATGCTGTATTGTCTGTCACAATGCAGTCTTTGTATAACCCATTCCAAAAGCCATTAAGCCTCCCAATCAAGCCTGTGATAATATATAATACTTGTTTATCCATAGGGGACAGAAAAAAGCAAAATATTGAGTCTCTGAGGAGGCTGTCAGGTGCCTTTTTTATTACAATAAATGCTATGAGCTGTGAGTATTACTCACAACACAATTAATTAGCAATCAAAGCATTTATTGTAATATCTTCATAGAAAATTATTCCAAATTACCTACTGTAGGCAGTTGCTGGATACAATGCAATTACTCTAGGGGGAATTAAATAACTAGGGGTAATTGTCATTTTTCAACATACCTATTTTAATACTATTATTAAATGAGTGCCAGTGTCCTCTGAGTACAGTCTATGTCTAATCTACCTGTTCACTGACATAGTGTAAAGTACTTGTGCAACTAATTCTAAGAAAAATGCATCAGTACCTATTTTTTGAAGTATTTTCTTATTTGAAGGTAATGATCATAGGTGATTGTTATTGGTTGAAGTTTGAAAGTAGAATATGTACTGTATACAACAAACATGTCAACTGCGTTTCATGTTCTTCACTATTGAGATATTGGGCATCATTGGGTTCTTTTTTACAGCACTCAAAGGGTTATACTCCAAACCATTGGCACAGGTGAAATCAGCGGGTGTACTTTTATTCACAATGGTACAAGACAGGGCTGCCCACTGTCCCCCCTCAACCTGTTTGTGTTGAGCTTAGAGCCTTTTGCAAACAGTATAAGACCTAACCCAGATATAAGTGGAGTTCACTTGACAATTATTTTGAAATTATTTTAAGTCTGTCTCTTTGGGGACGGTATTCTATTCACACTGACACTTGACCTCTTACATCTCTTCCAAATCTACATCAGGAATTGAGGTACTAACACATTGCCTTAAATACTTGGGTATTCTTATCACCCCAAACTATAACACCTTGTTTAAAGCAAAGTGTGTGACATTATGGAGATCCATGACAACAGACATACAGAAATGGGGGAAATTGAACTTATTGTGGTTTGGCAGGATTGCCACGCTGAAAATTACTATTTTACCCCAACTATATCACTTTGCGACCCTGTAGCTGTTTCCAGACTGGCCCTGTAGAGTTTTCCAAACTTATGCTATAAATATATATGGGGATGTATTAGACAAAGAACACACAGAGGGATTTTGCAAAGACAACAAGCACAAGGAGGTCTAGATGTCCCTGATTTTTATACATTTAGCTACACCGGTCAGGCAGGAAATACAATAGTCCTTCAAATTTGCATATGCTAAATTGATGGAAATAGAGTAACTTTCCCTTGCTCCTGTACATCCCAGTATACTTCTATGGACAAATAAGAGTCCAAAGCTGAAGAGTTTAGCCCAATTTATTCACTAAAAATATATGGTACAAATGGTTACCCTAGCAACCATGCATTGATTTAAATAAAAGACTGGAGGTGAGACTACCCCTTTGAGACATGTTAAAGGTTATTAACAATCATGTTTAATTCAATGGAATCACATCACTGGTTAGTTCCCAATAACATTCTTGTGGAATTGTTCAATACAAATTGTATTTATGGAATGTATAATGATTGCAATAAATACTAATTTTAAATTTGCATAGTACATTATACATTTATTTCTTTGCATAGAACTATACCCTTTTAGCAAGTTTTTATTATGAACACTGCGCCTGGTGCAATCAATAAAAATGCAACTTTTCAGTGGCAGATAGACCAATAAATATATTTTGGGGGTGTTTGAAAAAATTGTACTCACAAAGAAAAAATTGTTTGCATTTACATTAAGATTTTTATTTTATTTCCCCTAAGAATATAAACCATTAAAATATATTATTACAATATTATAAGCATCATTTTCATAATTTACTGCATATCAAGTATGTAAATAATACCCAGACATGCTCATGGCACTTACACATAGTTGCCAATGTGCCTGCCCAGTCTTCTCTAGTGCACAAGTGGGAAAACTGAAATTACCATGACTCTAAACAATAGTCCCTGCAAACTATGGGATGCTAATGCCACCTTTGATACAGTGCACTGGAAATTATAGTATGTTAGCAGCAATTGTACCCTAAATCGACCGTGAAAAATTTTGCTGCAAGAAAAAGTTGCCAAGACAAAATTGTCACAGAGACAAAAAATTCACTATTATAAAAAAATGCCCATTGGCTTTAATGTATTTGGAGTGAGAAAAAATTGTTGGGCGTAAAAAATATTTTGATGCCTATTAACTTCACTGTGTTTCGAAAATTTTTCACTGATTTGCAAATTTTTTCACAGATTTGTTCATCACTGCCTAATGATACGTGCGTTGTATGCGGTCCATAGCCGACATTTAAATGAATGGAAAGTAAGATCACTCCCAAAACAGGCAGTTTTTCAGTTCTTTCAGAATACAACAGTAATGAAGTTTTGTTTTAGTGTAATGTAATGCTTAAGTGTTTATAACTGAGCAGACTATTTTCCTGACAAATTAGAATTACTGAAAGAATGTTCTCTCTTGGGTAAGATTCTGTTTTCTTCCGATTCTGTTTTCTTCCTTTGGGATCTAACTGAAGTCGGATGTTACCTGGGGAATACACTATTTATAGGTTACTTAATAAAGAAACTAATTACTGTGGTTCTTCCAGTCTAGCAATTAGAATAATTGTACAAATAACATATTCCTTCGACTCCCAGTGGAGTATAGGGCATCCGTGAAGACTCTCCATTCAGATCTATTTGTTGCTATTCTCTTGATCTCATTCCATGTTTTTTCCCATCTTTATATCTTCTTGAACTGATCTTCTCCATGTTTTTCAAGGTCGTCCCCTTATTCTTTTCTGTGGATTCCATTCTAGGGCTCTTCTTTCTATAGATTCCTCTCCCATCCAGCCCCACTTCTATTTCCTTAACTGAATTTCTATTGGTAGCTGGTTAGTGGTTTTCCACAATTCTTCATTTGTCACTTTCTCCGGCCATTTTATATTCATAAGTCTCCGTAGGCACCTATTTACAAAGATCTGGATTTTTGTGGTAATAGGTTACATAGTAACATAGTTACATAGTTAAATTGGGTTGAAAAAAGACAAAGTCCATCAAGTTCAACCCCTCCAAATGAAAACCCAGTATCCATACACACACCCCTCCCTACTTTTACATAAATTCTATATACCTAATCTATACTAACTATAGAGCTTAGTATCACAATAGCCTTTGATATTATATCTGTCCGAAAATCATCCAAGCCATTCTTAAAGGCATTAACTGAATCAGCATCACAACATCACCCGGCAGTGCATTCCCCAACCTCACTGTCCTGACTGTGAAGAACCCCCTACGTTGTTTCAAATGAAAGTTCTTTTCTTCTAGTCTAAAGGGGTGGCCACTGATACGTTGATCCACTTTATGGGTAAAAAGGTCCCCTGCTATTTGTCTATAATGTTCTCTAAAGTACTTGTAAAGTCTAATCATGTCCCCTCGCAAGCGCCTTTTTTTCCAGAGAAAACAACCCCAACCTTGACAGTCTACCCTCATAATTTAAGTCTAACCAGTTTAGTTGCACTTAGTCTCTGCACTCTCTCCAGCTCATTTATATCCCTCTTAAGGACTGGAGTCCAAAACTGCTCCCATACTTCAGATGAGGCCTCACCAGGGACCTATAAAGACGGTTGTGTGACCTTCCAAGTTTCACTTGCCTATAAAAGGACTGCTTTCACATTGGTATTAAAAATGCGAACTTTGGTTCTTTTTGAGATGTATTTATTTCTCCATATAGGGTGCAACTGGATAAATGCTCCATTTACTTACTTTATTCGATTTTTTACATCATCTTCTGCACCACCATCTCTGGTAACAATACTTCCCAAGTAGGTAAACGACTCCACCAGTTCTATTTCATAGTCTCTCTATGTTCATCTTTCAAAATAACTTATGTAGCACTACTTAATGCTAATGTGTGATGATAATATTCAGAAATGATGTATATACTGACTAGAAAGCTCGGAATTAATAAAGGCCATTCAAAAATTATTTCCTTTTTCTTTATAATAATAAAACAGTAACTTATACTTGATTCCAACTAATATATATTTAATCCTTATTGAAGACAAAACAATCCTATTGGGTTAACGTTTTTAATTGGGTTTAAATTTTAATGTTGATGTAATTTTTGTAGTAGACTTAAGGTATGGAGATCCAAAGTACAGAAGTATCTCTTATCGGGAAAACACCAGGTCCCAAGAATTTTGGATAACACTTCTTATTTCTGTACAGGATTTCTGCTGCTCAGTTCAGTTTAGGGTTTCTTTTTTTATATCTTTAGTTAATGCACCAAATCTTTTCAATGGGTAACAGGTTGGACTGCAGGCAAGTCAGTTTAGCACAGGACCATGTTGTAATACTGTATGTGCAGAATGGGGTTTAGCATTGTCTGCTAAAATAAGCCAGTACACTCCCATACCATCACAAATGCTGGCTTATAAACTTTGGGCTGATAACTAGTCAAATGGTCCTTCTCCTCTTTAACACTAAAGACAAATGTCCATGATTCCCAAAACAAAATTTACATTTTTATTCATTAGACCCTGTTGTTGTGCATTTGTTTTTATTTTAATGCTGTCTGAGGGTTACAACCATCCAGTATTGGCTTTTAGCCTAGTCACCTGCATGTAGAGATTTCCCCTATAAAAATCATAGGAACATGTCAGTATGAAGCAAATGCTGAAATATTTTGCCTCAAAGCCCCCCGCAAAGATTCCCCCGGCCCATGCAAACCTGCGCTCACCCAACCCTCCGACACTGCTAAATGATCTCCTGAACCGTTTCAGTGACGCTGGGCTGGGGGCGTCACAATCTTTCCACAGGACTTCAGCCTATGGAAGGATCGCTCCGCCCCCAGCCCTGCATCACTGACCGACCAAAATGGCTTTTTTTCCGGGTGAATATGCCATTTTCGTACGAATCGAAGTAACATCGTAGTCGATCGAATTAGATTCAAGGTTTTCCTAGAAAAAAAAATGTTTCAAAAGCCAAGAAATTGACTCCAAATAGGTTCTAGGAGGTCCCCCATAGGCTTAAACAGCAATTCGGTTGTTTTAGATGGCATATGGTCGAAGTTGAATTTTTAAAGAGACAGTACATGATAAATGTTGATATTCGAGCAGCGCGGAATGCCCATCACGTCCTTCCTTCTTGTGCTCCACTATCTAAATGACGCACAATTGCACCACTTCCGGGTATGCCTTTCCACTGCATCTGACGTCATCGCACAGTGGCACGAAATTCAAATATTTAAAGGGCCTGCGACCACTAACGGAGGCCTATTTCCAATAATTCCTGGTTGCAATTCCAGTGTGTTCTTTACCCTCCCTGTCCCTGACTTTATTTAGTTTGCTGCCTGTCCTGATGCTTGCCTATTTTTTGACTAACCTCTTGGATCACGATTCTGTACTGCGTTCCTGGTATGTTTGACACAGCCTGTGACCTCAACTACTTGCCTCCTGATTTGGTACCACTCTGCCCAATTGGGATAGGCAGAAGCAAAAGCCGTAACAGTAGGTCTTTTCTTTGATTAAGGCAATATTGAGTATTTCCTTTAAAGGAGAATTAAAAATGAATATGACTAAAAACGTCATATCTTATATACTGAACTTATTGCACAAGTCTAAAGTTCTTAAGTTTCAGCTTCTCAACAGCAACAATGATCCAGGACTTCAAACTTGTCACAGGGGGTCACCATCTTGGAAAGTGTCTGTGACACTCACATGCTCAGTGGGCTCTGAGGAGCTAAATAAAAGCCAGCAAAGCTGCATTCAAACGTAAAGGTGGTGTCCGTATTATTTTTGTTGGTAAAAAAAACTGTGCTACACAATATGTACTGTGTATATATACAGGACTGCCATCGGGGGGGGGACACTCCACTGACCCTTAATAAATTAAATTCCACTGACTCTTATTATAGAGTAACATCAGCTGTTTATATTGGGATCTATTTACTGAATTCTATGAACATCTCTTACATGAGGTGGAAGTGGAATACCTACTAATTGGACCCCACAGCAACACAATTGAGCCTTTTACACTTACTTCATTGTGTATCAAACAACATGCAGAGCAGTGTGACAAGGGTAGGTAGGTGTGTTGTTTGTATTCAAAAATAACCAAACAAAAACAACCTATTACACTCTTTTTTGAATAGTTTTAATTTGTCAAACTCCATTAACCCTCAATAAATTATAAAAGACTTTATTATTAGCACATTATTTTTTTTTTAAACTATTTATATGAACTACTACTGACTAGTTATTGGTCCCCACGGCTAGATCATTTGGCCTCTGTGATTTAGGGTAGATACATGTTAAGCACAAAACAAAAACTGTGGTAACGTGTTAGCCAGTAGCAAATATAACAAATAAAAAAACAAACAAATACAAAAAGTATTGTAGAAGTAATACCTATATTGGCTAACAATAAAAAAAAAAAAAACATTGCAAGCTTTCCGAGCAACAAGGCTCCTTCATCAGGCAAAATACAAATGAAAGCTAGAAAGGCACAGCATATATTCCGTTAGATCAGTGAAAGGGATTCATGGGCAATAAATTAGGAAGTTACAGATAGATAGAGATCAAATGTAGAGATAATACAATGAATTAGGGTGGGTTGTAAATAGTCCAGGAGTCTGGATTCAGTCAGGTCACATAGTGTCACATGAAACCTGTCCATACATTTGAATTCATAAATCTTCCTTTCCCGTTCAGTTTTAAAGTTCCCTTTTAGAATTAAGACCTGCATGTCCTGAACACTGTGATTTTGACTGCAGAAATGTTGCCCCACTGGTGTATCATATGATTTGGTGTTGATTTTATGTCTGTGATGGTTCATCCTTGTGCGCAATTTTTGTCCTGTTTCACCAATGTATCTGCCTCCTGTAGAGCACCTAGTACATGTAATCACGTATACCACATTGGATGAAGTACACAAATAGTGGTCCGGAATGGTGTAGACTTTTTGTGTATTCGGAATTGCAACTTGATCTTTGCACAGGATGTATTTGTAGGTTTCACATCTGTTGCTGTTGCAGGAAATGTCGCTGCTTTAGTTGTTTTAGGAAGAGACTTCTGACAATCATTTTCCTCAGATTAGGTAGAGAGACAAGAGAGGTAGTTCCGGGAATATTTGTTTTAGTCGGGTATCTGTATGGAGCATGGGTTGGAGGCTATTTTTCTAATGATGTTCAGTTGTGGGTTGTAGGTAACTTCAATAGGTACCCTGTTGTTTTCTGTCTTTTCTTTGTAATCTAAGAGTGTGTCTCTGGGTGTTTGAGTTGCTCTGTGGATTTGATCATCAATAACCTGCAGATTGTATCCCTGATTAACAAAAGTTTTCCGTAAGGAATGGAGATGTTTATTTCTGTCATCAAGGTTTGACCAAATCCAGTTGCATCTCAGAGCCTGGCTAAACACAATTGATTTTTTTTATGTGATGAGGATGAAAACTGTCCCACATAATATATGCAGGACGGCCTGTTGGTTTTTGGTATAGGGATGTTTGTATGGTTCCATTTTTGATGAAGATGGTTGTATCCAAGAAGTTGGTGTGTGAGTAAGACTGGTTAAGGGTAAGGTTGATGGTGGGGTGGAATTGGTTAAATCTTTGGTGGAATGCCAATAGTTATTTTTCTGATGCTGTCCATATGATAAGTATGTCATCTATAGGTTAAGGGTCTGGTGTTGCAGGAAGCCAGGTAATTTTCCTCTAACTGTGCCATAAACAGATTGGCATACTGAGGTGCCATTTTGCTTCCCATAGCACTTCCCATCAGTTGGAGGTATATGGCATCCCCTAAAGAGAAGTAGTTGTGTGTCAGTATAAATCTGATCAGTTGTAGAGTTGGTACTGTGGGCATATGATTTTTTTCTAGGAAGTGCTGGCAGGCTGCAATACCATCTTCATGTGGGATGTTGGTATACAGAGACACCACATCCATGGTAGCTAGGATGGTGCTCTCTGGAAGTGGACCTATATTGAAGATAATGGCAAAACTCGCACACCCAGGCCTTTAAAAGCTCCGCCAGGTGCTCCTTTGCTTGGAAGGATCGGCACCCTCCTCATACAACGAAGGAAGAAAGCAAATGGCACTCACAGCATATTCAAGCAGGATAAACCTTGCGTTTGTTTATTTGCACACGATGCAACGTTTCGGGGTGGTCCCCTTTGTCATGCTTGACAAAGGGGACCACCCCGAAAAGTTGCATCGTGTGCAAATAAACAAACGCAAGGTTTATCCTGCTTGAATATGCTGTGAGTGCCATTTGCTCTCTTCCTTAGTGGACCTATATTGGCCAGTTTGTTTCAGAGGTCAGTGGTGTCTTGTATAAAGCTGGGTGTTTTTCTTACAATTGGCTTCAGGATGTTTTTTACTCAGCCAGATATGCCCTCAGTTAATGTTCCAATACCAGCAATGATGGATCGCCCTGGGTTTCCTTCCTTATGTATATTGGGTAACATGTAAAAGATACCAATTCTGGGGTTCATTGGTATCAAGTTATCAGCGGTCTCTCCCCACCCACAGACACACTTAATGGACTTGATATTGCAGTGTCTGAATTTATTGCTGGTAAAGGTAGTGCAGCAAGTTAAATATATTTATTCTTTGAATAAATTCAGTAATTTAAAGGGGTTGTTCACCTTTGGGTTAACTTTCAGTATGATGTAAAGAGTGACTTTTATGAGAAAATTTGCAGTTGGTTTTCATTATTTCAGTTATTTATCTTTTTATTCAGCAGTTCTCAAATTTATGCAGTCTGGTTGTTAAGTCAGAAGAAGACGACAAATAATTAAAAACCATTGAAAATAAATAACTAAGGCCCATTGAAAAAAGTTGTTTAGAATTAACCATTTTATTAGGCACTAAGGGGCCCATTTAATAACAATTGACGTGATTTTTTTTTTCATGAATCAAAAAAAAGTGTTGTTTTCCTGTATTCCTAAAAAGCAAATTTTTTTGGATTGTTCAGATCTATTTTTTGTACTTTTTTTAAACCATACATTCATTGACAGCAGTGATGGGCGAATTTGCACCATTTTGCTTCGCCGCGAAATGGCGCCGGCGCCCGTTTTTTTGACGCCGGCGTCTGTTTTTTTAGTCACCGACGGAATTTTTTTTTAACGCCGGCAAATTTTTTCAGGTGAATTTTCGCACCCGTTTCGCGAATTTATTCGCTGGTGGCGAATCGAGCAAATACGCGCCTGGTGAATAAATTCGCCCATCACTAATTGACAGTCGTGATTTGTGAGTTTAGTCGTGGTTTCAAAAACCCCTTAACACAACTAAAATCTGACCTTTAATCAATAAGCCTCCAAAATGTAACTTAAAGGTGACATTTGGGGGGTTATTTACTAAACTCTTAATGCAAAAATCATGAAAAATCTGTTGTTTTTTTAAAAAAAATCAGACTTTTAAAAAAATCACACATTTTTCAGAATTTATTAAACCTCAAGGATGAAAAAGTCTGAATCTGAACATCTGGCAGCTCAGACCTTTTTTATATTACAATGATCACAAACCACTGAACATGGAAAATTAAGAAGGGTACAAATACTTTTTACATATTATGGTGTGGGCCCCTTTAACAGAGGTTGCTGAAGCTTCCTTGGCAATGAAAAATGTAACTTTATTTCTTTAAAGCAGAAGGAAAAAGCGTTACACATCTCAATTTCAGCATGGCATCAGAACAGTTTCATTAGGTCTTTCCTTGAAGAGAGCCAACATCAGACAGACACTCCCTTGCTGACTGGGAGTGGCCTTTTATACCCAAGGCTCCCAGAATGCTTTGTGGTTCTGTGACATCATACATCTCACATTAAACAAAGGTTAAATTTTAACAACAATTGCAATTTCTACATGTACATTTACATATTAGCCTTCATAGATTACAACATAAAAAAGGTAAAAAGAAACTCACATTTAAACAAAGTTTAAGCTGTGAAATGTCTGTGCACAGCTGACAACAATCAGGCTACACCCATGTGTTTCACCAAACCCTGTGCAGACTCATCAACTTGGGAAACTCAGGTAAAGTATTTTAAACTTTAAGGGGCAAATTCACTAAGCGACGAATGCTAGCGTCAATTCGCTAGCGTTTGGCATTTTCAGTACTTCGCAAATTCACTAACGGACGCTGGCGTAATTTCGCTAGTGTAACTTCGCACCCTTACGCCTGGCGAATTTTTGCAATGAACGAAACTACGCAAATTCACTAACATGCACATTGTTCTTTACGCCACCTTTTACGCTAGACTTCCTTCGCCACCTCAGACCAGGCGAAGCACAATAGAGTAGATAGGGATTGCTTCAAAAAAAGGCACAATTTTTTCTAAGTCCCAAAAAACGCTGGCGTGTTTTCTATATTATGGGTGATAGGCTGAAAAAGATCGAAAAATATTTTGGGGCTCCCCTCCTTCCCCCCTACATTTCCTGACTCATGGCAACTTACCTAGACAGTGGGCACATGTGTAGGGCAAAATAAAATTTTTATTTGATGTTTTGAAGGTTTTTTAGGCATTTGTAGTGCTGATACGTGTTCCTCCATTGAAATTTGAATTTGGCGCCATATGCAAATTAATCATCGCTAGCGAAACTTCGCTTTGCTTGGTGAATTAACGCTAGCGCAACTTCGCAAACTTACGCTACCCCTGTGCGCAACTTTGGATTTTAGTGAATTTGTGGAGTGCTGGCGAAAATGCGCCTGGTGAAGTGCGGCGAAGTTACGCCTGGCGCAACTTCAAATCTTAGTGAATTTGCCCCTAAATGTTAAAGTTTGAACTCATATATAAAGGGAATATTTTAGTGGCAAGTTGCTTTTCTAAGAGGAATGTTTAAATGTTCTAACTTTATAGAGCTGCAAACAGACTGCGTTCACATGGCTTTTTTTAACCCTGTTGTTGCCATGTTGAACACAGGAGAAAAAATATGTTACAAGGCTGAGAATGGTGTAGGACAGACACAAGAAGTAATGAAAGACAGATTAAGAAAGAGAGTTTGCGCTGGCCAGCAGAGGTAGAAAAGACAGAGAAGAAAGAAAGTACTGTCCTCCACACATATCTCAACAACAAAAAAAAAAAAAAAAGAAAAATGTATTTAAGTGACATAACTCTGTCACACATATATAATGATCCTCTTTTATTTCCAACTTCTAATAATAAATTATTCTTATTATTCTTCGTAAGGCAATGTGCCTTGGCCCAGAATAGGGAGGATCTACTTTACAAATCACATACTTCTAGGGCCCATAAGGGAACATCTAGCAGTCAGGGTCAGACTAGATTTATTCTGATCTTCAATTAAAATGACAAAGATGTCCAGTCCATAATCCACAAATATTGGGATATTTTATCTAAAGACCCTTCCTTAGGTCAACTGGTTACTCCCCACCCACTCCTCAGCTATAAGAGGAATACCAGCATTGGGGATTTATTGACCCAAAATCATTTTCAATAACATTCTAGAACAGCTTGTTGCAAAACACCAGGCAGCTTTAGATGTGGTGCATGTGAACAGTGTCACCACATCAAAGTGTCCAATACTTTTGGGAAGGAAGGCTTGGGCTTTGATTTGTACCATTGCATCTGTTATACCACTATATATGTCATTTATTTATTTACCTGCCATTGTGGTAGTATGTATGTTGGCAAAATGAAAGGGCCTTTCAAGAGTATATATGAGCATTTATGAGACATCAAAAATTGCAATTTGTTGTCAAGCATTGCCAAACATATTTTTTGCATACATAATGGGCAATATGCGGGATCTTATTTTCAAGGCATAGATCATCTCCATGGAGACATAAGGGGTGGTGATTTAGGCTCAATACCTACAAATAAGAGTTGGGACTAAATGGTCATTTGAATTTTCAAGCTTTTGTCAATAGATAGGCCGTTTATGGCTAAAGATACATATATACAGTGGTGTGCAAAACTATTTGCCCCCTTCCTGATTTCTTATTCTTTTGCATGTTTGTCACACTTAAATGTTTCTGCTCATCAAAAACCGTTAACTATTAGTCAAAGATAACATAATTGAACACAAAATGCAGTTTTTAAATGAAGGTTTACGTTATTAAGGGAGAAAAAAAACTCCAAATCTACATAGGCCTGTGTGAAAAAGTGATTGCCCCCCTTGTTAAAAAATAACTTAACTGTGGTTTATCACACCTGAGTTCAATTTCAAAGGTTATAAAGCCATTTCTAAAGCTTTGGGACTCCAGCGAACCACAGTGAGAGCCATTATCCACAAATGGCAAAAACATGGAACAGTGGTGAACCTTCCCAGGAGTGGCCGGCCGACCAAAATGACCCCAAGAGCGCAGAGACCACTCATCCGAGAGGCCACAAAAGACCCCAGGATAACATCTAAAGAACTGCAGGCCTCACTTGCCTCAATTAAGGTCAGTGTTCACGACTCCACCATAAGAAAGAGACTGGGCAAAAACGGCCTGCATGGCACATTTCCAAGGCGCAAACCACTTTTAAGCAAAAAGAACATTAAGGCTCGTCTCAATTTTGCTAAAAAACATCTCAATGATTACCAAGACTTTTGGGAAAATAACTTGTGGACCGACGAGACAAAAGTTGAACTTTTTGGAAGGTGCGCGTCCCGTTACCTCTGGCGTAAAAGTAACACAGCATTTCAGAAAAAGAACATCATACCAACAGTAAAATATGGTGGTGGTAGTGTGATGGTCTGGGGTTGTTTTGCTGCTTCAGGACCTGGAAGACTTGCTGTGATAGATGGAACCATGAATTCTACTGTCTACCAAAAAATCCTGAAGGAGAATGTCCGGCCATCTGTTCGTCAACTCAAGCTGAAGCGATCTTGGGTGCTGCAGCAGGACAATGACACAAAACACACCAGCAAATCCACCTCTGAATGGCTGAAGAAAAACAAAATGAAGACTTTGGAGTGGCCTAGTCAAAGTCCTGACCTGAATCCTATTGAGATGTTGTGGCATGACCTTAAAAAGGCGGTTCATGCTAGAAAACCCTCAAATAAAGCTGAATTACAACAATTCTGCAAAGATGAGTGGGCCAAAATTCCTCCAGAGCGCTGTAAAAGACTCGTTGCAAGTTATTGCAAACGCTTGATTGCAGTTATTGCTGCTAAGGGTGGCCCAACCAGTTATTAGGTTCAGGGGGCAATTACTTTTTCAGACATGAAAATGTAGATTTGGATTTCTTTTCTCCCTAAATAATAAAAACCCTCATTTAAAAACTGCATTTTGTGTTTACTTGTGTTATCTTTGACTAATAGTTAAATGTGTTTGATTTTGTGTGACAAACATGCAAAAGAATAAGAAATCAGGAAGGGGGCAAATAGTTTTGCACACCAATGTACATTTCATTGGTAAGGTGTTTTTTTTCTTCATTTTTTTAGTATTTGGAAATATGATTTATTACGATTGTGGTTTCATGTATTTCAGGTGATTTTTGGTATTGAGTTCAGGCTTTAGTATTATAATGTAGCATTTTGGCATAAATATACAGAATATAAGCCCAGCATTAGATGACAGGATGGTGAAGATCTCCACAGCCACCATATATTTGCCCTTGGCACTCAGATATGTTGGTATAAAGGAGACCCAGACACTGCAAAACACAAGCATGCTGAAGGAGATGTGCTTGGCCTCATTAAACCTGTCTGGTAAATTTCTTGCCAAGAAGGCAACAATAAAGCAAAAAAAAGCCAAACCACCAACATACAATATGGCTAGACTGAATGCAGTGATGGACTGTTCTCTACATTGAAGGGTTATTTTGTTATGTGTTGATTTGGTGTCATAGTCAACAGATGGTGGAGCCCATACCACCCAGCAAATACAAATCACAAATTCTCCAGAAGAACAAATACATGTCATAACAATTGTTGTCTTAGAACCAAACCACTTCCTGAACATGTTTCTTGGCTTTGTGGAATTAAAAGCTATAACAACTGTTACTGTCTTTTCCAGGAGAGACGAAAGAGAAATGCTAAACATAAACACTGATGTAATTTGTCTCAAAAGGCAGGTCACTTTTGTAGGCTGCCCAATGAAAAGAAAGGAGCAGAGCAAGGAAAGTATAATTGACACAAGGAGGATGTAGCTGAGATGGCAATTATTGGCCTTCACAATTGGAGTGTTCCGATGCCTTACAAAGAGCCATAGAACAGCTGTAGTGATTAAGCTAAATGTGACTGTAATTGCAGTTAATGTTGATCCTATGGGATTCGTGTAGGACAGGAAGTCTATAGTTCTTTTGATACAGAGATCTTTGCTAGGATTAGACCAGTGATCTTCGGGGCACTTCATACAATGCTCCGAGTCTAAAAGAGAAAAAAAGGAAATATGAACCTACCTTTCTACCAGCCATTTTATTGCACCACCATTAATATGGTAAATGCATTGCACTGCCATTAATATGGTAAATTAAATAAATACATTATTGTTTATGAACCCTTTTATATATATTGTTTGTTTTTCTGAAATAGGATCTGTAAACTGTTATTTACTTACTTAGGGGCATGTTTACTAACATTGGAGATAAATATCTGGAGAGATTTCTGGAGATGTTGCCCATGGCAACCAATCAGCAATTAGATTTAAACAGCCACAGCCAAGTTAGAAAACAAAAGCAAAGATCTGATTGGTTGCTATGGGCAACAGCTCCAGAAATCTCTCCAGATATTTATCTCCAATGTTAGTAAACATGCCCCATAATCACAATTTCATTGGAATTGTATGAAAATCTGAATGCACTTTTTACATGCTGTGTTGCCAATTTCAAGTAAACTGGTCACAAACACCCGTATCAAATCAATGTGTTTTCTCTTTGATCACCAAACAACAAACACTTCTTTTTTAATTTAGCGCTATAAACTATACATTTTGCTAAAATTTTGCTCCTATGCACAGAATAGATTTGCTTGGGTAGACCCCTCAAGACACTCTAGTTCTGAGGAAGAGAAGGCCCAAAACACTGTGATTTAAAGGAAAACTATACCCCCAAAATGAATACTTAAGCAACAGATAGTTTATATCAAATTGAATGACATATTAAAGTATCTTACCAAACTGGAATATATATTTACATAAATATTGCCCTTTTACATCTCTTGCCTTGAACCACCATTTCGTGACTCTATCTGTGCTGCCTCAGAGATCACCTGACCAGAAATACTACAACACTAACTGTAACAGGAAGAAGTGAGGAAGCAAAAGGCAGAACTCTGTCTGTTAATTGGCTCATGTGACCTTACATGTGGTTTGTATGTGTGCACAGTGAATCGTACGATCTCAGGGGGCGGCCCTAATTTTTTAAAATGGCAATTTTCTATTTATGATTACCCAATGGCACATACTACTAAAAAAGTATATTATTATGATAATGGTTCATTTACATGAAGCAGGGTTTTACACATGAGCTGTTTTACTCAGTATCTTTTAATAGAGACCTACATTGTTTGGGGGGTATAGTTTTCCTTTAAGTCTCTCAAGGTCCCCAAAACATTAGAGAGATGTTTGTTTAGAGATTGTGCCAACTAGTTGCTTTTCTGAGATTCATAAGGGTGGACAATAAGGGATGTTAGAACTGACCCTCTAAAGCTTTGGCCCTTTTTGAGGGGGTAATAAGAGATAAGATCCTGGAATCATAGGGGATTTTCATCAAGGCTTGGAAAGACTAAGCCTCCCCAAACCTGTTTGCCTAAAACAACCCTGATTTCCAGTAATGTGGATAAAATGAATGTTTTCTATAATTTTGATAAGAGAGTGCTATGAATATTATTTTCAAAATAGTCTGGACTTTATCCATGGCAAGTGGAAAATTGCTTAGCCCATCAGTTAGTAGCCCTTAAGTCAGACCATGTATGGGACATATTTCAGATTGTAGTGCATTTCTAGACAAAAACTCACCCTGTATACTCAGACAGGTGAATTACAACTTTTGTTAATGCATATGATATGGAACTGAATCAGATGTTTCTCAGCCTGTGGAAAATTGCCAGTGTAGATGTAACATTAGACTTAGCCTACCGAAACAAAATCCACGAATGGATGAGATATATTTTAAACCTCAGTATAATGAGTTTGAGCCTGTATGGGCTTTTTCAAACACATGTAATTCCCTTCTATGCTGGGGTGAGCAAAAAAATGGACAGTGGGGTTTGATAAAAATATTTGATACAGAATATTACAGAAGGTTATTTATTAAATTAATTGATATTGGAAGGGAACCTAATATTTGTACTTGGATAGAGAACTGGCTGAAGGATACATTTTCTATTTAGCCTTGTTTAATTAGTGGAGGGCTATATGGGTGTGGACCTGTAGTACAATGCTACTTTTTGAAAAGTACTGTATATGTAATTAAGGCTAATACTAGGCTAAAACAGACCTGAAACATTGGCTATTTCTCCACAGGAACATGGAACACAATCATAGCAGCATGGCAGTTTTCCATTCTGAAGAGATTTATGAAAACCAGGTGGACAAAGTTCACTGCAGACTGACCTGGGACACTTAAAAAGAAACATAATAAGAAAAAGTATTTAGCAGTATTGCTACCTAATAATGTATACATTTCCCACCAGATTAAAATATGGATTCCAAGATATTGCTTCATCATTGATGACAAGCTGTGGAGTTGAGGGTGATGTCAAACCTCTTGGAGACATTGACGAAAAAAATGTTCCCACGTGATTTTTTCTAACTGTGTAATTTGGATACATGACCCAGTTGAGGATATCAAAGTTGGCAGAATTGCCTTTCTCACTGGAAACAACGCTTTTTCCAGATGAAGATTTTGAATGAACGCGGTTGAGATAATTGCTTAACTAGAAAATATAAATGAGGTGCAAAATTATACAAAATATGTACAATAGTAGTTACATAGTTAAATCGGGTTGAAAACAGACGAACTCCATCAAGTTCAACCCCTCCAAATGAAAACCCAGCATCCGTACACACACCACATATATACCCATATTGATACTAACTATAGACTTTAGTATTACAATAGCCTTTGATATTATGTCTGTCCAAGAAATCTTCCCTCTTATAGTCATTAACTGAATCAGCATCACAACATCACCCGGCAGTGCATTCCACAACCTCACTGTCCTGACTGTGAAGAACCCCCTACGTTGCTTCAAATGAAAGTTCTTTTCTTCTAGTCTGAAGGGGGGGCCTCTGGTACGGTGATCCACTTTATGGGTAAAAAGTTCCCCTGCTATTTGTCTATAATGTCCTCTAATGTACTTGTAAAGTGTAATCATGTCCCCTCGCATGCGCCTTTTTTCCAGAGAAAACAACCCCAACCTTGACAGTCTACCCTCATAATTTAAGTCTTCCCTCCCTCTAACCAGTTTAGTTGCACTTAGTCTCTGCACTCTCTCCAGCTCATTTATATCCCTCTTAAGGACTGGAGTCCAAAACTGCACTTCATACTCCAGGTGAGACTTTACCAGGGACCTTTAAAGAGGCATAATCATGTCTGGGCACCCTGTACTCAGAACCATATTGTGTAGTATTGACATGAAAGGAGGAGCTTTAAACACAAACATGCTATCATACCTCCATACTGAACTAAAATACTAAATACAAGTAGAATTATAATGTCAGTAACCACTCAGACTTTCACAATTAATAATTTATCAGTTCCATGACAATAGATAAAGATTTTGTACCATGTTAGCCAGTTGAAATAGTTATAGTGTAAAACTTTTGATATGAAGACTAACAGAGATGGTATATAGATGATATAATGACAGATGATAATCACAGCAAGCTTTCAGAACATTTCCTTTTTCAAAAATGATGATCTCAGCTTTGAAAAAGGAACGGAAATGTTCTGAAATCTTGCTGTGGTTATCATTAGTGATGAGCGTATCTCTTCCATTTTGCTTCACCTGAAAAGTTTGTGAAACTGCTAAAAAAATTGATACGAAACTCATTGAAGTCAATTTTTTATGCATGCAGTCTTTTATTCTTAATCCAAATGCATTAAAGTCATTGGTCGTTTTTCTTATCTCCAAATGCATGGTCAATGTGCACTTTTTCTTATGGCGACTTTTTTTTGTCACTGCAAATTTTTACCCTGCAAAGTATCATCTTGGATAGACAATAATGGTATCAATCTATTTTGTTCCATTTTTGTTATGCTTCATGTTAAACGTTTTACACTACAACGTTCCATGACAAATAAAGGCACAAATGGTAGTTTGCAATGCAGATTGCAGTGTGCAAAGTACAAAAGCTTGCACTCTGGGATAAAGTAAATGATATTGACAAGGTTGAAGCTGACCTTTGCATACTTTTATCATGTTATGAATAAGTAAGAAATGTTCACATGGCGTGATGACATTTTGGGGGATTTTTTGTGAATTCCCAGTATTTCACCATGTGGTCTGTTTTGCTGAAAAAAGTGGCCTATCATTATTGCAAGATCTGATGTCTCTGCATCAAGATGTAAACATATAGGGGCAGATGTATTAAGGGTCGAATATCGAGGGTTAATTAAAATCATTGAACTTCGAATGTCGAAGTCGAAGGATTTTGCGCAATTCGTTTGATCGAACGATCGGAGGAATAATCGTTCGATCGAACGATTAAATCCTTTGAATCAAAGGATTTTAATCCATCGATCGAAGGGTTATCCTTCGATCAGAAAAAAACTTGGAAAGCCTATGGGGACCTTTCCCATAGGCTAACATGGACTTTGGTAGCTTTTAGGTGGCGATCTAGGGGGTCAAAGTTTTTTCTTAAGGAGACAGTACTTCGACTATCGAATAGTCGAACGATTTGAACTAAAAAGTCATAGTCGAAGGTCGAAGTAGCCCATTCGATGGTCGAAGTAGCCAAAAAAATACTTTGAAATTCAAAGTATTTTTTATTCTATTCCTTCACTCGAACTCGAGTGAATGGGCCCCATAATATGCATCAACATCCCTGTCTAAAGATCGAAGCTCCCATTAACCTTAAAATGAATTGTTAGTTAGTTAATTGGAGTTAATTGGAGTTAGTGCTCTGTGCAGTTGTTGTGCCGTGCGATAACACCTTATAATATTGAATGTGTTTGACAGGTTTGTCAATTTGTTTAAAATGTTCCGAATGGGAAAATATTCAACTTTAGGAAATCCTTCAGGATTCCCCAGTTTGATATTTGATAAAACAAGCCCTAAAATAAGAAACATAACTTATCAAATGATATATATGAAATTAATGTAAAACAGGGACAGCAATCTCCATATCTCTCAAACTAAACCAAGCTACTGCTGCCAAGCCTACCAATGTAATATACATTAATTCTATTTCAGTGATAAAACATGTTGCTGCCTAATTCTCATGAAGGCTACATAGCAAGTTTTCCCTTCTAGTTATGACAACTGTCTTCTTGTTACATAATAAAAAGGGAGCCTACCTTAAATGCTGATTTTGAAGCTTCAGTACCTTTTTCATGTAAAATCATATGTAAAGCTTGTGCCAGAACATAAACTGAGTTATAGACATTGTAGGTCATACGATAAATGTTGGCTTCTTCTTTTAATAAATCAGTTTTCCACATATCATGCCCACAGGTAGATCCTGTATCCGCTTCATTAAATGCTTTATGTGAGCATCCATAAGAGACTGACCAAAAAAGTACAATAAAAGCATTATCTGCCATTTTTTTAAAAGATACATTTGATAGAAAGGTCTTAAAACCAAAAATGTCACCTCTACCAATTGTTACCATAAGTGAGCCATTAAATGCATGAATAAATGGTTTAAAACTATCATCTGCCGCTATGTCCAAAGTAACTGAAAATATCCACACCTTTCCAAATATGGACTTAAATGTCCGTTGTCGTGCCATGACTCTTAAATAAGGATCTGCCAAATAAAGAATAATGATATTAGCTGTAGATCTTTTTATATTGGCAATGGCAATATTAATATTATGTGTTGATAATCTTTGTATTATGGTCAGAAATTCCACACAAATTCCACTCCCCATCAATTCCTTTTTTAGATGTTCACTGGTCTGCTGGCCATTGTCATCTGCTGATCCAAGGATCCCCACCCAAGTCCATCCAAAATGCTCCAGTAGTTGTGTGATGGTTTTAAACTCACTTGGAATGGATGGATACATAGTGTGGTATTTAGATATGTGATCCATTACACCATAGCTAATCTAAAATAAATTGGTAATAATATTAAGTATGATTTTGACCATAAACATTTATTAGTATGAGACTAACGATATGTTAAACATACTGGAAGGAGTCTTTCCATCAGTGGACAGGAAAAAATTATTTAATAAAGGTAATCTGCTTAAAACAGCCCAATGGTTTTTTTCTTGGCTTTTCTGCCTGGTACATTTGAAGTTTCACCTGTGCTGAAATTGTTTGCAAATGTTTGCTAGTATTTCCACCATGTGTTTTCTTTTGCATCAGAAAAAAAAACACAATTTCCTTCCACATCAACCAATCAGGTCAGAGCTTGGAAGAAATTTGTAAAATGGGAGTTTTTTTTCTATGGAGAACAGATTTAGCATAGAGTAAAGGGAAAGAAATATATGTACTATTGGTAGTAGAGTTACAGATTTAGCATAGAGGAAAGGGAGGGAAATGTATGTATTATTATAAGTAATAGTAGAGTTAATAACATCTTAACTGAAATGTAATTTCAACTTCCCATTGACCAATACATTCCGGCACAATTTCCATGGTTTTACATATTTTTCAGGCAAATCAATAGAGTCAATTGAGTCATTTACGCAAAAGAACACACTTTGAATAATGCTAAATAATCCTATTTGTCTTTTTTAATGCATTTTGCACACTGGGTTCTGCTGTGGTCATGTTGGAGCTCGGTGACCTGTGTTCTGCTGTGGACATTTGGAGCATATAGACCCCCTTAAATAGAGTGTGATCTGCATTAGGCAACACTTCAAGGGGGCAAGGCAGCATTCCTTTGGGCACTAGTGTTTGTTTGGTGAGCACTAAGTTGTGTGCTCTTGGATCCATTGGCACTCTAGCACTGCAACACCATCTCCTCTGTAATCATACCCATTCAGCACGTTTCAAAGTGGTCTTCTCATTTAAACATCAGCTACTTTTTTGTTTATCCAATAGGTGGGGGTATGACAGAGCAAAATATGTTGAAGAACATATAAGAGTTGGAGTGTCTGTAAGTTTAGCTGTACCAGATCTCTATTTTAAAAAAAAAAAATCATTACTGTAAAACAATGAATGATACAAAACACAGTAATACCTGAGGGTATCCATAAAGTTGAGAGATCTGTGTGATTACATAGGTTATAGATAACAGTAAGTGGCCAAGTAAAGCTACAGTCTTGCTCTTCTTAGCACAGATGAAGTTTAGTGTTGGTTCTCTGGACTGTGAAATTATATTCAAAGTACTTTTCAGTGCCAAAACCTCACTGGAACCTGCATCATAAATATGGAATCCAAGAGTAATATTTGGCAAAATATCTGGTCTTGAGTTGATTTCTTCAACAGCATAAATAAATGCAAGGAGATGCAACAGGTGTCCGAATGACGGTCTGTTAGGACATTATTATAAAACAATTTCAAAAAATACTGTAACAATTTATACTGTAAAGGCCATTATAATAATAATAAGCATAAAAAAGCATAGTATACTTTATAAAATAGTGTATTTTCTAATGTATTCTCTTAGGCCATGTTTATCCAGGTGAAGGGTTTTACTATATGATGATTGCTACATACAAGTACAGATAATACATCTGAGGAGGTTTGCACACTCTGTACTCTTTATGTGATTCTGCATTTTATTATACCTTATCCGGAAACCCGATATCCAGAAAGCTCAGAATTACAGAATGGCTGTCTCCCATAGACTCCATTTTATCCAAATAATCCAAATTTTTAAAAATGATTTCCTTTTTATCTTTAATAATAAAACAGTAGCTTGTACTTGATCTCAACTAAGATATAATTAATCCTTATTGGAAGCAAAACCAGCCTATTGGGTTGATTTAATGTTTAAATGAATTTCTAGTAGACTTAAGGCATGAAGACCCAAGTTACAGAAAGATCCATTATCCGGAAAACCCCTTGTCACGAACATTCTGGATAACAGGTCCCATACCTGTAATTACACGGCAAACCTTTTTTTATAGAAAGGGTATTAGAACCAGATTATGTTCTTGAATTGGATCATACGAGAAACTAAAAACCTGAAAAGAATGAAGATAATATGGCTTTGCTTTATAAAATATCATTAAAACAAACATTCATGCAGAATGAACCTCATGTAATAATATTACAGGATAGTTGTAAGTAATTAGATACGTGGGGCCTATTTATCAACAGTCTCATATTAGCGGTTTCAGGTTTTTGAAAACATGAATAAATTCACTTTCTCTAAAACCACAAATGTCATGAAATTGATTAAAATATACAAATTTTTCCTAGTGAAAAAAAAAATACGAAAATCTCCAATAGTCTGAATTGATTAAAAAATGTCCAACAGGATCAGTTCAGCTCCCATTGACTTCTATGGGACCTTGACAACTTTTATTTTGTGGTTTTTATACTTTAAAAATCTTTAGTGATTTTAAAAAAAATATAGAAAAACCATGATTTTTTTAGGGGGAAATGTAATAAAATTTGCAAAACAAACAATTTTGCACACAAATAAGAATAAACATTTGCATGTCGTAGGGGCAGATTCAGTAACTTCGAGTGAAGGATTCGAAGTAAAAAAACTTCGAATTTCGAAGGTTTTTTTGGCTACTTCGCCCATCGAATGGGCTACTTCGACAACGACTTCGAATCGAAGGATTCGTAGTAAAAATCGTTCGACTATTTGACCATTCAATAGTCGAAGTACTGTCTCTTTAAAAAAAACTTCGACCCCCTAGTTCGGCATCTAAAAGCTACCGAAGTCAATGTTAGCCTATGGGGAAGGTCCCCATAGGCTTGGCTAACTTTTTATGATCGAAGGATATTCCTTCGATCATTGGATCCTTCGAATCGTTCGATCGAAGGAATAATCCTTCGAATCGTTCGATTGAAGGAATAATCCTTAGATCGTTCTAGCTATCTGCGCTAAATCCTTCGATATTCGAAATCGAAGGAATTCAATTCCTAGTCGAATATCGAGGGTTAATTAACCCTCGATATTTGACCATTAGTGAATCAGCCCCGTAATGTAATATTCTTCATTAGGCTGTTATTGCATTGCAAATCTTAATTGCGCATTGCAAACTTTGAACACCTACTTGAAGATCAACTTTGGACAAACATAACTGTTTCATTAAGAAGTTTTATTCTATACACTACACACTATTGCAAACTATAAAATTTGCTGTCACTATTGCTGGAGGGCCAACGGGTTCGCAAAATGTTCATAAAGGCAAAATGTTTTATTTTTCATCTCAGCTACTTTTTTGTCCGCATGCATTAATGTAAATGGAGTTTTTTTATGGCGACTTTTTTGTCTCTGCGTCAATTTTGTCTGGGTGAGGTTTTTGTTGCGGCAACATTTTTCGTGGCAAATTTTTGTCGCAGTTTCACAAAAAAAAATTGCAGGTGCTGAATTTCTCCGCAGATCCATGCCTGGTGAAAAAATGTGCTCATCGATATTTGCTACGCAAACATTTATTTGCATTGTGAACAATTTTAGCAACAATTACCAACTGATAGTACATTCCCCTATTAGAGATTTGTGGAAAAAATAGAAATTCAATTGTAAGTAAACAGACTCCTTAGTGTTTTGCTGACAGAGAGTACATGCCTAATAAAAAAATTAAGAGATGGTACAGGGAATATGCAAGTCTTACATGAAAAAGTAACTGACTTTTGAGTTTCTTCTTCTGAATCTTATCTTAGATAGCATCCTTAAGCATTTTTCTAAAGTGGAGCTATAAGAAATATCTGCCTTGCCGTTGAATCTCAAGTTAGGAATTCAGAAGAGATACATCTTGTGAAAATAGCTTGCCTATGTTGTAAAATATCAGTATACGTTAATATAGAATACACCTTAGATTTAATTCCATTACAGGTGTTTAACTCGTATAAATTAATATTATACAGACTTACCCTATACAAACTGGAGGAGACGGAAAATTCCTAAAATCATGTTTTTCTCCACCACACAATATAAATATTTGAAAGATCCCACCAATGATGAAGTCCCCATCTGTAAAATAGCTTTCAGGGCTTTCACTGTCAATCCTTAATGAGCAGCTCTGTTTGGTTCTGGAAGATGTTTGCAAAGAGTCGACACGAGTTACCAAAACTAGAAAAGGTAACAGACTGTTCAGAAGTGAATTCCACATTTCTTTCATTTTGAATCAGATCCCATTAGAAGGGAAAAAACTTAATATTAAAGTATGCTTCAAAAACATGGCAAGAACTTAAGCCTGTGGTAAGAATGACATTTCTTGGTTTTTGGCTGCTCTTTTAAATCCTTACTGCACGTTTTCTAAATAACCAGCTGTGCAAAGTCAGAAATGTATTTCCTATTTCTGTATTCTTAAAAATATAACGAAACTATAACTAAAGTACTAAGCTTTTATTATGCTAAATATCCAGAGAATATCTCAAAATATTCCACACACAGCTAGAATAACTGACAGTGAATAATGGCCCTATTCAGAATGCTCTATTGTCAATGCACAAAGAATAAATGTAAATATTACAAATAACTATGAAGAAAGCAGCACCAGCATTACTAAGGAAAACCTATAAACATTTCACCAGGTAAAGGATATAAGCTAAATGTAATCATTTTTGTACAATATTTTAAGGACTTCTATAGTTACATGGGACAAGAAGGCAAAACCACAGACAAAAACAAATAAGGATATTAGCATGGATAGGGTAGAGAATATCTTGATTTGTTGTCATTCACGCTAGGTAAAGTGCTTTGAGATAGTTTTCATGGATATGATAAACCACAGTAGCCTTAAGAACTGTTAAACTTAAAGGAACATTAAAATATAAACTATTGTTTATATAAATAAACTTCTATGTAGCAATGAGGGCAGCCATTCAAAAAAGAAAAGGCTCAGGTTCCACGGCATATAGCAGATAAACTCTATAGAACATAATAATGTTATTGTCAGGATCAGCACCCTAAATCCAGAACAAGTGTTAGGCTCCCTGGTCTTGGCTCCACTTCCACCTAAACAGCCATCTTTCACTTCGGGAGGAGCCCTCCGCTAATTGGATGCCGTCAGGTCTTAATAAGAGAGGAGCCTAGCAAGAGTTCTGGACGAGCAAAGGGGCACGATAGTTTACCAAGGATTTTGGACTAACGTGGTCAGACAGGCAGGGTCGGTACAGGCAGAGTTCAAGCAAGGTCAGACAGGCTAGGCAGGCAAGGATCAGGATTGGAGAGTTTGGAGTAGTCAGGCAGGCAAGCAAGAGTCAATACCAGTATAACACGCAGGATTCACAAGGAATAAGCACCCAGGAACTATAATTGTACACCCATAAAAAAAAGGGAAATGAATAGATGTCTAATAAAATTAACCACTGTGTATAAATGTAGTAGGGGCCATAGAGTACAATCTCCACTTGGGAAGGCACTGATGCCTAAACTTTATGGAAGTGCTGTAGAATACATTTTTGTTATATGACTAAAAGATTATAAATAGTGATGAGCGAATCTGTCCCAATTAGCGGAACTGTTCAACGCATTGAAATCAATAGACAACTTTTTTTTGTCACTCCAAATGCATTAAAGTCAATGACAGGTTTTTTTTGTGGCGACTTTTTTTGTCTTGTTGACTTTTTTCCACATGCTTTAAAGTCAATGGGTGTTTTTCTTATGGTGAATTTTTAGTTTGTACAAACAAAAAGTGGGTTAATAGTTCCACAGGTTCCACAGATTTAAATGCATCAATACATACCTCATTCCTTCATTAACATTTATACAAGAAAATGTAAGAACGTAATAAAGAGATCCGTATTGTCTTACTTACATAACATATATATTATATTACATATAAATGTAATCATGAATGGGATTCATTGTAAATGTAACAAGTTACGAGGAAGTTTGATAAAAATCAACTTTTGAGAAAAAATGATAACTAGTGAAGATCAACCACTTATCAGTAGACAAAGCTTTTTTTTTTTTTTGTTTCAAATAGTTGGTTTTGTTCAACAACACGCTGTTTGGAACATACTGTATTTCTGAGACAAGATGTTGAAGAGAAGTTTAATATATATGGCTGCTTTATTAGGCCAGTTCACTGGCATTGAAGGTAAGTGTTTCTTAATTTGATTATTGTAATATATATATATATATATATATATATATATATATATATATATATATATATATATATAACATTATACATTTTCTA
Source organism: Xenopus petersii (assembly GCA_038501925.1). NCBI lineage: Eukaryota > Metazoa > Chordata > Amphibia > Anura > Pipidae > Xenopus > Xenopus petersii. The sequence continues at coordinate 11,151,933 of CM076687.1, read as the reverse complement.
TATGATTAAAAACTAAATGTTATATATTTTTGGGATGATATTGTTTTCATAGAGTACACAAAAATATTTCATCATCAGGTAGCACTCACATATGGACAGAATCAGGAATGGGTGAATTTGACCCGTTTCGTTTCGCCAAAAATTTGCCGCCGGCGAAATGTCGCAGACGCCCATTAAAGTCTATGGGCGTCAAAAAAAATTATGGCGTGGCAAAATTATTTTGTTGCGCGTCTTTTTTTTTTGACGCACGTCTCCATACAAGTCTATAGGCGTCATTTTTTCGGCGAAACGAGGTGAAAAAATTTGCCCATCCCTACACAGAATACATTGAAATTTCTGTACTTATAAAACTTCTCTAGTTTCGCTGACTTCTATAAAACCTCACATTAAGGAGCAGGTAGTTGTGGAATTTTTTGGAAACCTTTTTTTAACTACATGGACATCACTGCTATAAATAGTTGAAACGAGGGACTAAGCAATATTTTCTTACATAGTTTAGCTGGGTTGAAAAAAGACCAAAGTCCATCAAGTTCAGTCACTCCAAATGACATGAGTATGAGTGTGTGTGTGTATGTATGTATGTATATATATATATATATATATATATATATATATATTTATTGGTAGATTTCAGCATCACAATAGCCTACGATATTATGTTTGTTCGAGAAATCATCAAAGCCCAACTTAAAGTCATTAACTGAATCAGCATCACAACATCACCCGGCAGTGCATTCCACAACCTCACTGTCCTGACTGTGAAGAACCCCCTACGTTGCTTCAAATGAAATTTATTTTCTTGTAGTCTAAATCGGTGGCCTCTATTGTATTGATCTTTTCTATGGAAAAAAGATCCCCTGCTATAATATACTTGTATATAGTAATCATGTCCATCTTTTATCCAGAGAAAACAACCCCAGCCTTCACAGTCTACCCTCATAATAATCTCTCCAGCTCATTTACAGGGTATATCCCTCTTAAGGACTGGAGTCCAAAACTGCCCCCATACTCCAGATGAGGCCTCACCAGGGACCTAGAAAGAGGCAGAATTATGTTTTCATCCCTTGACTTAATGCCCTTTTTTATGCAAGACAGAACTTTATTGTCTTTAGTAGCCACAGAATGACACTGCCCAGAATTAGACAACTTGTTATCTACAAAAATCTTCAGAGCCTTCTCAATTAAGGAAAACCCCAACACACTGCCCACTACTTTATAACTCACATTTATATTATTTCTACAAATGTGTATAACTTTGCATGTATCGACATTGAACCTCATTTTCCAGTTTGCTGCCCAGTTTTCCAGTTTAGACAAATCACTGTGCAAAGTGACAGCATCCTGCATGGAACCTATAGTTCTGCACAATTTAGTCTCATCTGCAAAAATAGAAACAGTACTTTCAATGGCCACCTCCAGGTCATTAATAAACAAGTTAAAAAAAGTAAAGGACCAAGTACAGAGCCCTGCGGTGCTCCACTATCAACACTGGTCCAATCAGAAATTGTGCCATTTACTGCCACTCTTTGTGATATATCTTTTAGCCAATTCTCTATCCAAGTACAAATACTATGTTCCAAGCCAACATTCCTTAATTTACCCATTTGACCTACAGTGTGATACTGCATCAAATGCTTTAGCAAAGTAGACAGAGCCATCCATTTAGTGTATAACTAGTGTTTATTATTTCTTTCCAAGTGCATAATTAGCCTGGTAGGTTTTCCCATCTGATGCTACTCCCATAGCACTCCACCCTTAAAGGGATACTGTTATGGGAAAAAAATTCAAAATGAATCAGTTAATAGTGTGGCTCCAGCAGAATTCAGCACTGAAATCAATTTCTCAAAAGAGCAAACAGATTTTTTATATTCAATTTTGAAATCTGACATGGGGCTAGACATTTTGTCAATTTCCCAGCTGCCCCTGGTCATGTGACGTGTGCCTGCACTTTAGGAGAGAAATGCTTTCTGGCAGACTGCTGTTTTTCCTTCTCAATGTAACTGAATGTGTCTCAGTGGGACATGGGTTTTTACTATTGAGTGTTGATCTTAGATCTACCAGTCAGCTGTTATCTTGTGTTAGGGAGCTGTTATCTGGTTACCTTCCCATTGTTCTTTTGTTTGGCTGCTGGGGGGAGGGGAAGGGAGGGGGTGATATCACTCTAACTTGCAGTACAGCAGTAAAGAGTGATTGAAGTTTATCAGAGCACAAGTCACATGACCAGGGGCAGCTGGGAAATTGACAAAATGTCTAGCCCCATGTCAGATTTCAAAATTGAATATAAAAAAAATCTGTTTGCTCTTTTGAGAAATGGATTTCAGTGCAGAATTCTGCTGGAACAGCACTATTAACTGATTCATTTTGAAAAAAACATGTTTTCCCATGACAGTATCCCTTTAATACTATCTGCTGTGTTCACAAGATGAATCTCTTGTCACAGCATAGTTATCACACGCTTTGCCTGCAAGTAAAAACCAAGCCACAGATCAGTGATATGCACTAAAAGCTTGTGACCGCTGAGAGCTTTCTCCCTTCCACAGCAGTAGAGCAGTAGTAGAGAGTAGAGGAGGAAATTTCCATGAACATCAAATCATCACTTTTTTTTTTTTTTTTTTTTTTTAAAGATGTTTATTTCTGTTTTTTTTAATAAATCATCACTTTTAATTAGTGTATAACATACCCTTACAAAATCTCTTACACTTTATTGCTAAATCCCCAAACTCTAACACAGACTCTCTTACAATTATACTTTATATAACCATTTATAGAAATCAATGTGTATGGTCTGCCGAAATAGTAAGTCTTATGGAATTTTCTTTTAAATATGACTGAGAAATTATGATGAAGATATTTGAGGGCTAAATCACAATGATGTAATATATTTTCTTATTTATAGGCAAGACCAATATCAGGCTTGTTGGAAGTTCCAAATCATGTGAGGGTCGAGTAGAAATAAAAAAGAATGGCGAGTGGGGGACAGTGTGTGAACATCTCATTCATCATACACATTACCCAAAGAATAAACTCCTTGCTCTTGTGATCTGTAGACAAATGGATTGTATGAGTTCTAGTGCTGGCACTGAGCATATGACATTAAAATCTTTTGGTTCTGGATCAGGAAAAATTTTCTTTAATCACTTGAATTGCACAGGAAGAGAATCTACTCTCTGGGATTGTAAGGATGAACCATATTATCGTCCATATTGTAAATCGCATGACACAGATGTTGGCGTAGTCTGTTCAGGTGAGACATCAGTTATGCTGCAATTATACTCTGCATTTTCTATATGGGGTTTATTGGCACAATAGAATTCGGCTTATCAGCTTCTCCATTCCAGGCAGTTTTTGTTATAAAATCAATTTCGCTCCCACCATGCAGAAAGTTATATTTTTATGCAAATGCCCTTCCCAAAATCATGAAATGATAAAGCTTTGCTAAGAAGAAGAAACTCGAAAGAGTTAAATATTGCTACTTTGTCAGTAATTGCAATAGAAATACAGGTATGAAATCCTTTATCCAGAAACTCATTATCCAGAAAGTTTCAAATTATGGAAAGACCATCTCCCATAGACTCCATTATAATCAAATAGTCCATATCTTTAAAAATGCTTTCCCTTTTCTGTGTAATAATAAAACAGTACCTTGTACTTGATCCCAACTAAGATATAATTAATCCTTATTGGAAGCAGGTCCTAGCAGTATGCTTTATGCCCCTTTGCCCTACTCTGGGTCAGAATTTCCTACAATTCCTACAACTATCACTTCCGCCCTGTCTTTGGCTTAGCCATGGCTTCTAGGTCAATACCTCCTTCTTGGGGTCTGGACTACCCATGCTCTCTCTCCTGTTTATATGAAGTACTTAGTACTTCTTACTAGGACACCCGCTCGCTAACTGTACCTGTCCAGCCGATGTCTGGAAAAAGAAGAACCCTGCCCTGGGTGTGTCCTTCCCTTAAAGGGATACTGTCATGGCAAAAAAATTTGTTTTTTCAAAATGAATCAGTTAATAGTGCTGCTCCAGCAGAATTCTGCACTGAAATCCATTTCTCAAAAGAGCAAACAGATTTTTTTATATTCAATTTTGAAATCTGACACGGGGCTAGACATTTTGTCAATTTCCCAGCTGCCCCAAGTCATGTGACTTGTGCTCTGATAAACTTCAATCACTCTTTACTGCTGTACTGCAAGTTAGAGTGATATCACCCCCCCCCAGCAGCCAAACAAAAGAATAATGGGGAGGTAACCAGGTAACCAGATAACAGCTCCCTAACACAAGATAACAGCTGACTTGTAGATCTAAGAACAACACTCAATAGTAAAAACCCATGTCCCACTGAGACACATTCACTTACATTGAGAAGGAAAAACAGCAGCCTGTCAGAAAGCATTTCTCTCCTAAAGTGCAAGCACAAGTCACATGACCAGGGGCAGCTGGGAAATTGAGAAAATGTCTAGCCCCATGTCAGATTTCAAAATTGAATATAAAAAAATCTGTTTGCTCTTTTGAGAAATGGATTTCAGTGCAGAATTCTGCTGGAGCAGCACTATTAACTGATGTGTTTTGAAAAAAAAATTTTTCCCATGACAGTATCCCTTTAAATAACCTTTGCACTCTATCCCCCTCGAGTGACCAGGGTCAGCATTACAACTAAACTTCCATTACCTTATCACCATTCTAAAACATTACAATTATTACCATTACTTTTGTTTTAACCACAGATTTATAATGTTAACACATTAACTAACTACAGTAACATTCACAGCAATTACTTGGTGTACCCCCTTACATACAGCCCTCATGGTTAATGGATGCAAATAAAGGCATTCTACTATTTCTCTTCTTTTTTTTTACGTTTAGAACAACCAATCACAGTGGCTGCTCCACTAACTGATGAGTATGTTCCTGGGTTCACTTCCAACATTACCTGTTGTGTTGTTTTGGCAGTGTTGTTGGCTCTATCAATCATTCTATTATTAGCTCTGATGAGGAAAATGTGTTCATATAGAAACGGTGAGTTCCTTGCTTGTTTTTAGAGCTTTTTACTTACAGGATACAGCTTTGATTACAGGAAACCATTTGTTGTTCACACAAGATCTTTTGGATGTAAATTATATGGAAAAATAAAATTTTTGGCCTCAATCGTATTGTTTGATGCAATGACAACCATATTGTCATGAGATTAAAAAAATGTAGGTGCATGATGTGACTCAAACTTGGGGTTACTATAGTAATAAAATAAAAGCTGCAAAGTTTGCTACAGCTCTAGTCATCTACAACAACTAATCATCAGGTCAGCAATTTAAAAGCATGTAGCTGTCACTGCAGTTAGGTTCTCTGGTCACAGATAGCACATCGTTTTCTGTTATGAAAATGAATGCAAATTGTCTTTCAGTTATAAGAATTTTATATTTTTATTTCCAATGCACATTCCATTCTGTCGGAGGAATTATATATGTGTGTGTGTGTGTGTTTGCAAACTCCTTAACTGATGTGAAGGCGATTTACCATTTATGCTTGTAAATGTAGTTTGTAAGCCTTTTTCTCTCTTTATAAAGATTGCATTTGTTAATATGGAAGTCCATTCAGAATTATGTCAATTATGCTGATTATTTTGGGCTTCCCTGGGAATTTGTTGCACAGAACAATATTCAAATGAGTCAAGTATGGGACCTGTTATCCAGAATGTTCAGGACCTGAGGTTTTTTGGATAACTTTTCCTTAATTTGGATTTTCATACCTTAAATATACTTAAAAATCATATAAACATTAAATAAACCTTATAGGTTGGCTTTGCTCCCAATAAGTATTAATATTTATCTTAGTTGGGATCAAGTACAAGCTACTTTTCATACCTTAAATATACTTAAAAATCATATAAACATTAAATAAACCTTATAGGTTGGCTTTGCTCCCAATAAGTATTAATATTTATCTTAGTTGGGATCAAGTACAAGCTACTATTTTATTTATTACAGAGAAAAGGATAATCAATTTACAAAAATTTGGATTATTTGATTATAATGGAGTCTATGGGAGATGGCCTTTCAATAATTTGGAGCTTTCTGGATAACGTATTTGCAGATAATGGATCCCATACCTGTACAGTATGAGTGTTTATGAGAGCTCAGGAAATGCCTGATTTGGAGGTATTTCTTTAGATTGGAATTAGTTAACTTGTACATCATATGGAAGTCTTAGAAGTTGAGCCTTGTTTCCCTTTCATATACCAAGTCATTGAGTAGTCAGACAGTTTATGACTGTCCAGCACTAATCCTTCCAGACCAGGAAATACAATGCATTTATAGGTATTGCTTTCTTTGGCTAAATCGGGGTGGACGTTCCCTTCAATGAGCTTAGAAGTGGAATCAGTTAGGTTTAACCGTAAGTATATATATATATATATATATATATATATATATATATATACAGATGCAGCCACTTTGGTTTGTCTGTTTGACACAGAATAACTAAACACAGATATCCCATTTATCTCATTTAACACAGAAAACTGTGTCACAACATCCCATCTAATTAAAGCATTCACCATTGTGAACAATGGAGCTTTGGTATGCTAATGAAAAGGTTAAATGCATTAAATGAGTTAAGATGACTTAAGATAACACAGTTTCTTCAATTACCCCTGAGTCATGACGCATTTAACTCACAAATCCAAGTGGCTTCATCTGTATATATATATATATATATATATATATATATATATATATATATATATATATATATAATTAAATGCTTTATTATTTTTCAGTAACATATTGGTTTATTTGTCAGCTCTCCGCATCAGAAAAAAATCCTCGATTGACTCAGTTTACCTGAACATCGATTCTAATTACAGTAGTATGAAGCCACGGGACACAGAACTCTCAGGTATGTTCAGACAGGTACTATTATATTTTATTCACAATACATGAACCCCTACATCACAAATACTGTTTAAAGAAAGTTCCTAAACTAAGAAACCTAGAGAAAAAGTGTGGGGGAACAGAGGGAAGAGTTTAGAAGGACATGAGATTCTAAAAGGTAATAAAGAAAGAAGAGAAGACTTTGCGAAAGACATGTAGACAAGCAGAAAGCTGAAAATGAACAGTACAAAGGACCTAGATGTGTCCATACAATTGAAAAGAGAGTTGTTTTGCATGTTGTCCTCCATGTGGAACCACTTCTTTGCCTTGGTATCTGCTGCAAAATCAGTTTGAGTGTCCTTGTTGTTAAACAACAAGATCTTTTAGCTGATCTTATTATTGGGATATGGACAGCAAATTTCTTTCACTTTGTTGCCTAATTTGCAAACTTGGCCACCAGCGTCTCTAATGGTGTCATTAATTCTCCATGCAACGTTTCCCTTGTCTATTTTTTGTGTATACCAGCCAAGCATCTTCCAAAATTCTCTCAATTCCTCAAAATTCTAAAGAAAGGAATGCATTTCTTGTAGCGAATATGTGTTATGTCACACCAATGATTTTCATCGATTCATGACTACATAAGATGCCAATTCACAAATTTTTGAATGAGTTTCTTCATAGCTCAAATTAGATTTGACTAGTGCTAGGCGAATTTATTCTCTAGGCATAGAATTGCGGCAAATATCCACATTTTGTCGCATCTGAATGTTTTTGCGAAACTGTGGTGAAAATTCATTGTGGAAAATTCACTGCGACAAAAAAAAAATTGTTGCGTGGACAAAAGAGACGCGTATATAAAAATTGCCGCTTGTGTCAAAATTGTCGCCCGTCAAAATTATTTTATTTTATTATTAAATTGCTATTATTCTGAGTTTCGCAAATTTTTCAGCAGCCGAAGCGGTACTGATTCGCCCATCACTAGATTTGCCTAAATCTAATTATAAAATAGCTTGAATGTTTACTTATATAGAAACTTTCTAGGTTTTAGTTGCTGTATTTTTTTATACAAATGTTTGTTTTCTAAATCTCTAAAATCAAGTTTGGAAACTTCAAATTTGAAAATATTTGAATTGCGACAAAAACTCAAATTTGAATTTTTATAAATCTGGCCTAACTTTTTCCAAACTTAAAACTTAACCCCAATCCCAAGTTTAAACCCTTATTTGTAATCTTGACAAGAGTTGCTGTTTTGCTGATTTTTTTCACTTAGGCAGCAGAAGAAATTATGAGCCTCGTGGCAAGTTACCAAGAATGCCAGAGATTCCAGCTGAGCGGCACCAATCAAACAGAGGTTTAAGCTTTTTATAAATTTCCATAGCAACTCCCTGCCAATTTTCAGCAATATGTAAAAATAATGTCCATTTTATTAAAGGGGATGGGCATTTTTTTTAGTGCCACTTGGCATAAATGTCTTAATATCCCTTGGTATATCGTGTGCTGAATATGTATTGTTTGTCTGTATACATTATTTTATCATACTATCATTGTTCCCCTGCTCTATCTTTTGAAATATATTAATTGAAGAGAACAATCTTCCAGTGCATACCACAGCTTCCCACCTTTTTGAGTGGGGTTCATTGTAGTAAATAGTAATCAATGTAAAGGTGGCCATACACAGGCAGATTAAAGCTGCCAATATTGTTCCTTTAGACTGATTTGGCAGCTTATGTGCGGGGGCTACCAATGTGTCCCCCGATCAATATCAGACAAAAAATTGCCCTGATATTGATTGGACAGGTTTGATTTATCATGGAGTTTATATGCTAATTGATGCGGCCCTATGACCCACCGGAGCCCATTCTGTTCACTGTAAGGTCCAAATATTTGGATTAATCCAATATCGCTTGGATTTACATAGTGGGTGTCCCTAAGTCCACTGCCGTCCATCGCCCCTGTCCCCATCCCCTATTCGTGCAAATTTTCATCATCGGGACTGGAGCAATGGGGATTGGCGCACAGGAAATTTAAAAAAATATTGTATCTCCAGAGTATCCCCAGTGTTTTTGAACCAATGTGGGTGTGGTTGGGCAACATGCCACATGCTTGATGGCCTTTCCACAAATCCAGGCCTACCTGCTGTTGGGTTAAGATCTGCTCATTTGGCGACTTTGCCAAATGAGCGGATCTTATTGTGTATGGCCACCTTAAGAGCTAGAGCTAAAGAGGTATAAACACTAAATGACTGTATTGATACAAAGGGATGCACGCTGCTCTAGAAACGTACCCAGTGGCATGGTAAAAAATACACGTTTTTCAAAAAAGTAAAATGACAAAATAATTTTTAGTCTCCTTAGAGAAACTTGACTCACTGGTCTAATCGGAATGCTCAGAAATTGCAGCACCTCTTTATATTCTTCTGAACGCAATTATTGTCTGCTCTCTACAGCAATGTCAGTTCCATGTACAGATATGGGACCTGTTATCCAAAAAGGTTGGGACATGGGGTTTTCCAGATAATAGATCTTTCCATAATTTGGATCTTCATACCTTTAGAAAACATGTAAACAGATAAAACCAACAGGCTGGCTTTATTTCCAGTAAGGATTAATTATATCTTAATTTGGATCAAACTAACAAGTTACTGTGTTTTTTTTTTTATTATAGAAAAAAGGAAATCATTTTTAAAAAATTGGATTATTATAGTAAAATAGGAGACAGCCTTTCCGTAATTCAGAGCTTTATACCTGTATGACACAAAGATGACCTTTAAAGGAGAAGGAAAGGTTAAAACTAAGTAAGCCTTTTCAGAAAGGTCCATCAAAATATACCACTAAACCCCAAAAGTAGTGCTGCTCTGAGTCCCCTGTCAAAAGAAACACTGCATTTCTTTCCTTCTATTGTGTACACATGGGCTTCTGTATCAGACTTCCTGCCTTCAGCTTAAACCTCATTGCCCTGGGCGTGAGCATGCTCAGTTTGCTCCTGTTCCCCCGCCCCCTCCCTTCTCTACTGTTATCTGAGCCCAGAGCAGAGAGAGACTCAAGCAGGAAGTGATGTTGCACCATGTTAATACTTCAGCTGCTTTCCTAAACAAACAGAGGTTTTCTAGAGCTTTTTACTCAGGTATAGTAAAACATTAGACAGAATAAATATAGCATTCTAGCTTGCACTATTGCAGCTAATCTATTGGCAATAAAATGCCTACGTAGCTTTCCTTCTCCTTTAAATTCCCTCTTTTGTGTCCCTGTCCTATCTTTGCCCAGCCCTGGTGCAGATACTGTAGTTATGTAATATAACACATGTTGCGGCACATCCTCTCCTCATGTCTACATGTCAGACCTACTCTTTCCCCTTTTCAAGCCTGGTCCTGAAACAAAAAGTTGCCTGGTCTTTGACCTAAATAAACCACACATATCATCTTTGGAAATGGATGCGCCACAGTGTGTGCTTTGTTATTTGAACTATCACCTTGGCAAGGATTGAAGCTGCTTGAGCTCCCTTCCAAAAAGTTTACTTTTAGGTGCTTAATGCCCTCCAGACAGCTAAAAGGCTAGTAAGTACTCTATAAAGAATATCTAAAAAGTCCTTAGTATAAAAAACATTACAGATGCTTTTTCAAAAATGAAACTGCAATGCTGAAAGCACCCTGAAACAGCCCCACATGCCATAACCATTAAAACTTGGCCAAATTCCTTTTACTTTCCACGTTGCCAATATTACTCCGAATCCTTTTCTGATAAAAACATCTTCAGTTGCTACAAATGAAAATACTGATATATTGGAGCTCCACACTTTGGCCAACCTCCTGTGTATGTTTGCGCATCTATTATTTAAATTTAAAAATTACTTTCATGTCTGTTTTAGGTTCTTTGTTAGAGAAGCTCCTTTCATCTACATATCGTGAAGGATCTAAAAAGCATGAGATTCCACTTGTATCTAACGGTATATCATAAATTCCACTTTGAATTTCAATGCAGACCTGAATTAAAAAAAAAATCTTTATTGAAACATGGTAATGCAATACAAATGAATGACTGCTTCCAAATATATATATTTTTCAGATTCATTGTCTGATGAGGACGTCCCCTCTAATGATGATGATGATGATGATTTTAAAGGGCCAGAAGAGAATAAAAGGCCCTTGAGCTTTAAAGGTAGAGACTGAATGGTACTTTGATTCAAATTATAAACTTGAAACCACATATGCATTACATTAAAATATTCTTGTAAATACGTGTAATCAACTTGTAGCAAACGGCTTGTAGAATGCAAAATGTGTTCCTGTTGTATCCTATGGGGGGGGGACAAAAAATAATTTTTATCCTGCTACAGGTGTGGCAGTCTCATTGGATGGACATCAATCCTTCTGGCCCCATACACATGCCATTAAGTTTTTCATTCAGTCTCAAATAAACATGTCAGCAGTGGATGTGTATGAGCAAATTCTGTTCACTTCATCTGTGTTGACCAAATGTCAGGTCTTTTTTATTAATATTTAATTTGTAATTTGTAATGACAGAATAACCTACTTGCCATACTCAACCCAGACTGGATCCATATCTTTTGCAAGGGCTTCATCTTGTTGGTTTCAGTTAGACTCTGGTGTGACCTGAAAACTCAACAATTAAATGGATCAAGTGATATTTGCAGAGACATATGTATGCTATTAGCAAAATGTCATATATTGTAGAAATATCAAGTTTCATTTGTTAGGGACTTATGATTTTTAGATATATTCTGAAGTACTGTATCTCTGGATGCATTTATCTTATTACTAATCATAGCGGTTGAAAGAGGGAAAGGGTTCTAGGCGAGCAAGGGAACCATACGTATTAACAGGAACAGAGAATAGAAGGGTGGTCTAGGACAGGCCGAGTCAGTACCAAATCAGACAGCGCAGTACAAAGTCGAGAGGCAGGAGCGTAGTAAGGTCACAGGCCAGGTCAGTACCAAATCAAACATGTAGTACAAAGTCAGGAGGAAGGAGCGTAGTAGGGGTCTCAGGCCAGGTCGGTACACAATGAGCAGGTAAAGACAGGAACCCGGAAGAATGGTCTAAGAACAGGCAAGAATCAGGATGGGCAACAGACTAGAATTGGAACAGGAATGCACCCAGGGACTATAAGAATAGACCTTTACGCTGGACAATGATTTTCAGTGCAAGGAGCCCCTAAATCTTCAAACTGACGCACACCAAAACCAGAAGCCTGCTCACAAAGGAATAGCACGCATCAGTGCACCAAATTCAACAGTCGTGAGCGTCCCCACGAGCAGCGGGCAACCCCGCGAGCAGCTGGCGTACACACTACCCCGCTAGCCCACAGGGACAGGTATATTTCTTATAAACTAGCAGATTGGCAAATTGCAGTTTATAGTTGAACTCAATGGATGTGTCTTTTTCTAAACCTACATTATTATTACTAATGTATCCTTAATGAATCCAATTGACCTGACCAATAGGGTGCATCATCCTACTCAAGCACACATGAAAGCTTGCTTTTATTATTGTTTATGTTTTACATTTTAAATCAGACCAAATCTTAATTAAGTATAGATAATCTGGGAGATGGTTGCGACTGATTATCTGAATAGTTCTATGTCACAAATAAATTTTGATTGATTTTTCTTAAACATTAGCAGGGATAAATCATAAGGAACTATGGCTTGGCAGATAAAGGAGGCCTTTAAATGTAATTATTAATTGGAATTACAGATATGCTTGTTTTGATTGCAACCGACAGCAAAATATTCCATGGCCTACTGGCCTTGAACTAAAAAGCTATTGAAAGATGACATTTAGGCTTAAAAAAAAAATCACAAATTTTCTGGAATTTATTAAAGCCCGAATATAAAAACACGGCATCTCAAACCTGTCGAGGTTGCATAAAAGTCACTGGGAACAGTCCTATTGATTTTTGGTTGTGTCAGGGGTTTCGGGCAATTTCACGATGTTTTCAGAGTTTTCAGGGAAAATTCATGAAAAAATCGTGAAAATCTGAGCTTTTCCCGCAAAGGTAATTTTCGGCAAAATGTATTAATAAATAAGCATTAAAAACCCCAGCGGGTTAGATCGGAGTTTGTAGCAGCCGATATTGAGATAAATTCAGACCTTGATAAATAACCCCCTTAAATTCCAAACCTTTTTTATCTTTCTCAGGATCATCAATTGATGAGCTTTCACTGCCAGTTTATGTCATTGTTGAACCTTCAGATACAAAAGAAATCCCAGTCGTCTCCAATGGTAAAGCATCATTTCTTGTAATACGCCATGTTTTTGCCAGTTCTCCTGAAATTAAAAAATAAAGCCTATTGTTTTGACATAAAGGCTTATTTGTGAATGCAAGCAAAATTGCACAGCACTGAAACAAACACAACATTTTGGTGTCTCAACAACATCCATAAAAAGTACATGTACCTTACATGCTCCTTGCATCTACCCCATCTGCTTTATTGAATTATGTGTATGCATTGATCTAGAGTAACAGCCAACCTGGACAAGACAATTATTACATGGTACCAACAGCAGGTTGAGTCAATAGCTGGTACAGACTTGGGCTTAATCACGCACTAATATCACAATTAAACTGCATACAAAATGCGGGGAAACAATTGTCTATCCAAAAAAGTGCACTTTGCACTATGCCTTGCCTATTCTGTCTGAATTGCTGTGATAGTGGCTGATTTCTATTTGAGACCCCACTGAGTGGCCTGTATGGAGCTGGTAATGACTGGAGCTGATAAGTGCAGTAGGTCAAAAAGAATATTTGTTTCCTAACCTATGTAGTAGCTCCTCACTCATGGAAGGTAGGAACACAAAAGGATGATGAGAGGAACTGACATCACATATGAGGAAAGGGAATAGGAGGGTTTTACAAACAAGGAAACACAATAGCTTGCAGTATAGCGTTGGTCACTAGGTGGCAGAGTACCAATGGATAGGCATACAAACATAAGCAACTAAACATATAGTATATATATTTTAAACAGCATAAAAAAAATTACTGTTGGGCCAGCGCAACACAAAGCCAGCCCCGATCCACCGCTGATGTCATCCGCCCCGCCCCCCTGTCCGTTTTCCGGCCTCAGAAAAGGTGGCAACCCTATATCTATAGATTTATAAGTTATAATTTATACAGATTCAATTTACAAGTAAAATGTGCTGCCTAATTAATCATTAAAATATCTTCACTTATGTAGTTCTTTGTGACAACGCTTATGTATAGCTAATTATTTCCTTCTCAATTTGTTACTGTCATCTCACACATAACTTGGCAGTGTAAGGGCAAATGATTCTCAATCCAGCTATAAATAAGTTGCAGAATTTCATGTTGATGGAGAAACAACCCTATTGTTCCTATTTCTTCTTAATGTTTTTACCTCCATAAACCATGAGGCCTCATTTATAAATCTCAAGGAGCTGAGAGCTGGGCGCAAAATGTTGGACCCTTTAATAGCATATAAAATGTTATGCTAAATGTAATGTTGCTTGATATAGGCAAAAGCATTCAGCATTTTTGTATCCATTCTAGAAATTCAAAGTGCTGAGCCCAAGTCTAGACCACTATGCGATACATTAGGAAGTCTTGGAAAACTCTGGATAATTGATTACATATTATCATCCAAAATGCTTGTATAATAATGGGCTAAAGCCAACTTGAATATATTTAAATTATATTATTATGCCACTCTTAAAGGCAGCACCAAAAATAATTTGAGTTCGAGAATGCCAGTTCTCATCCATTGTGAAATGTGATGATTTTGACTTAAATATCTAGGGAACCATCCTAAGTAGTGATGGGTGAATCTGTGCCCATTTTTTTGCTCACCAAATTGATTTGGTCCAAATGCATTAAAGTCAATGGGTGTCTGAATAATTTTGACGCAAAACAATTTTTTTTTGGATGCGGCAGATCTTTTGCCGGCTAATTGTAAGTCTGTATATAACCTGCCTAACTGCTAGTTGATCCAGAGGAAGGCAAAAAAAACCTCTCCAATTTGCCTCAGAGGGGGAAAATTCCTTCCTGACTCCAAAATGCAATGGGACCAGTCCCAGTATCAACTTGTACTATGAGCTATCTCCCATATCCCTGTATTCCCTCACTCGCTAAACACCATCCAACCCCTTCTTATACTAATGTATCAGCCTGTACCACTGATTCAGCTCTCACTGTAAAAATAAACATTTCCGAATATTCACTTCATGCATACCTTAAATTATGTGCAGCATTTTTACTGTTTTTATTTCAGATTTATTGTCAGATAAGCTTTATTCAAGCAAATATAATAATAATGAAGAACATCAACAGTACGGGATTCTCGTGGTGTCTGATGGTCTAAAATAATGCTTTTATTTCCATTATAGAGCTGAATTAACCAAAAATACCATCCATAGCCAAATCATTAACCTTCCAAATCTTTATTTTTAAGATCCATTGTTAGATACGTTTGTTCCATCTGATTATGATGATATTGAATTATCAGAAGAGAATAAAATACACACTGGCCCTAAAGGTAGAGTATAAATTCTAATCTGAGTCTCTTTATTGATGTAATTATGGATCCCTGGGTTCTAATGTTAGAGTACAAATCCTACTCTACTTACATCCATATATTTCTTTTTGCAGATTCCTTGTCAGATGAGCTTGTTCCATCAGATTATAAAGATACTGAATTATCACAAGATAATAAAATACCCACTGGTTTCAAAGGTATGAATTCAACGTACTATTATAGATGTAATTATGGAACTGTGGGTCTAATAGAGTACTCTTTCTACTCTTTTCAGATTCTTTGTCAGATGAGCATGTTTCATCTGATTATGATTATATTGAAGGGTTAGAAGAAAACAAAATGCCCCTGGGCTTCAATGGTATGAATTCTACTTTGGTTTTCATTCTAGATGTAAATAGGGAGCCCTAGGAACTACAACTAAAGAACAAATTCCACTCTTTCTTCTGTATCTTTCTTTTTCAGATTATTGTCAAATGAGCTTGTTGAATCGGATTATGATTATATTGAAGGGTTAGAAGAGAATCAAATGCCTTTAATATTTGTCTCACTGGGTGATGCCATTGCGCTCGTGCGAAATTCAAAATTTAAAGGCATTTAATCCCTTTCATGTTGCTCAACATATGTTCTGTCTGATATAGCTCCTGGTGGTTATTCTGTATGATTCCTCTCTATTGACCTGTGCCTGACTCTGCCCTTGATGATTGCTGTCTGTCCTGACCCTTTTGCCTGCACTTCGACTACATTCTTGGATTCTGACTTCGTACTGTACCTCGCTATTCTCATATTTCTGACCCCGGGATGTCCCTGACTATGCTCTGCTTCCTGTGCCCTGGTTCTCTCACTTTAAGACCTGGCAGTATCCGAGTAGTGGAGTGCTCCTCCCAAAGTGAAAATTGGCTGTTCTAGGCAGAAGTGTGAGCCGTGGCCGGAATCTTGGCCCTTGTTCTGGGTTTGGGAAACCGTGTATGACATATACATGCAACTTGTAGCAGACTTCTTAAAGAAGACAATGGATAGGCATACAAACATAAGCAACTAAACATATTTTATATATATTTTAAACATCATAAAAAAATTAACTGTTGGGGCAGCGCAGCACAAAGCTAGTCCCGATCCACCTCTGATGTCATCCGCCCCCCTGTCCATTTTCCGGCCCCAGAAAAGGTGGCAACCCTATATCTAAATAGATTTATAAGTTATAATTTATACAGATTCAATTCACATGTAAAATGTGCTGCGTAATTACCAATTAACAGATCTTCAGCTCATACCTTAAATTATGTGCAGCATTTTTTACTGTTTTTATTTCAGATTTATTGTCAGATAAGCTTTATTCAAGCAAATATAATAATAATGAAGAATATAAACAGTACGGGATTCTCGTGGTGTCTGATGGTCTAAAATAATGCTTTTATTTCCATTAAAGAGCTGAATTAACCAAAAATACCATCCATAGCCAAACCATTAACCTTCCATATCTTTCTTTTTAAGATCCATTGTTAGATACGTTTGTTCCATCTGATTATGATGATATTGAATTATCAGAAGAGAATGAAATACACACTGGCCCTAAAGGTAGAGTATAAATTCTAATCTGAGTCTCTTTATTGATGTAATTATGGATCCCTGGGTTCTAATGTTAGAGTACAAATCCTACTCTACTTACATCCATATATTTCTTTTTGCAGATTCCTTGTCAGATGAGCTTGTTCCATCAGATTATAAAGATACTGAATTATCACAAGATAATAAAATACCCACTGGTTTCAAAGGTAGAGTATGAATTCAACGTATTATTATAGATGTTATTATGGAACCGTGGGTCTAATAGAGTACTCTTTCTACTCTTTTCAGATTCTTTGTCAGATGAGCATGTTTCATCTGATTATGATTATATTGAAGGGTTAGAAGAAAACAAAATGCCCCTGGGCTTCAATGGTATGAATTCTACTTTGGTTCTCATTCTAGATGTAAATAGGGAGCCCTAGGAACTAGAACTAAAGAACAAATTCCACTCTACTTTCTTCTGTATCTTTCCTTTTCAGATTAATTGTCAAATGAGCTTGTTGAATCAGATTATGATTATATTGAAGGGTTAGAAGAGAATCAAATGCCTTTAATATTTGTCCCACTGGGTGATGTCATTGCGCTCGTACGAAATTCAAATATTTAAAGGCATTTAATCCCTTTCATGTTGCTCAACATATTTTCTGTCTGATATAGCTCCTGGTGGTTATTCTGTATGATTTCTCTCTATTGACCTGTGCCTGACTCTGCCCTTGATGATTGCTGTCTGTCCTGACCCTTTTGCCTGCACTTCGACTACATTCTTGGATTCTGACTTCGTACTGTACCTCGCTTCCTGTGCCCTGGTTCTCTCACTTTAAGACCTGGCAGTATCCGAGTGGGGGGGGGGCTCCTTCCAAAGTGAAAGTTGACTGTTCTAGGCAGAAGTGTGAGCCGTGGCCGGAATCTTGGCCCTTGTTCTGGGTTTGGGAAACCGTGTATGACATATACATGCAACTTGTAGCAGACTTCTTAAAGAAGACAATGGATAGGCATACAAACATAAGCAACTAAACATATATTATACAGTATATATTTTAAACATCATAAAAAAACTAACTGTTGGGGCAGCGCAGCAGAAAGCCAGCCCGATCCACCTCTGATGTCATTCGCCCCCCTGTACGTTTTCCGGCCCCAGAAAAGGTGGCAACCCTATATCTAAATAGATTTATAAGTTATAATTTATACAGATTCAATTCACATGTAAAATGTGCTGCGTAATTACCAATTAACAGATCTTCAGCTCATACCTTAAATTATGTGCAGCATTTTTTACTGTTTTTATTTCAGATTTATTGTCAGATAAGCTTTATTCAAGCAAATATAATAATAATGAAGAATATAAACAGTACGGGATTCTCGTGGTGTCTGATGGTCTAAAATAATGCTTTTATTTCCATTAAAGAGCTGAATTAACCAAAAATACCACCCATAGCCAAACCATTAACCTTCCATATCGTTCTTTTTAAGAGCCATTGTTAGATACGTTTGTTCCATCTGATTATGATGATATTGAATTATCAGAAGAGAATAAAATACACACTGGCCCTAAAGGTAGAGTATAAATTCTAATCTGAGTCTCTTTATTGATGTAATTATGGATCCCTGGGTTCTAATGTTAGAGTACAAATCCTACTCTACTTACATCCATATATTTTTTTTTTGCAGATTCCTTGTCAGATGAGCTTGTTCCATCAGATTATAAAGATACTGAATTATCACAAGATAATAAAATACCCACTGGTTTCAAAGGTAGAGTATGAATTCAACGTATTATTATAGATGTAATTATAGAACCGTGGTTCTAATATTAGAGTACATATTCAACTTACTTCCATAATTTTCATTTTCAGATTCGTTGTCAGATGAGCATGTTTCATCTGATTATGATGATATTGAAGGTTTAGAAGAAAACCTAATGCCCCTGGGCTTCAATGGTATGAATTCTACTTTGGTTCTCATTCTAGATGTAAATAGGGAACCCTAGGAACTACTACTAAAGAACAAATTCCACTCTACTTTCTTCTGTATCTTTCTTTTCAGATTAATTGTCAAATGAGCTTGTTGAATCGGATTATGATTATATTGAAGGGTTAGAAGAGAATCAAATGCCTTTAATATTTGTCCCACTGGGTGATGCCATTGCGCTCGTGCGAAATTCAAATATTTAAAGGCATTTAATCCCTTTCATGTTGCTCAACATATGTTCTGTCTGATATAGCTCCTGGTGGTTATTCTGTATGATTCCTCTCTATTGACCTGTGCCTGACTCTGCCCTTGATGATTGCTGTCTGTCCTGACCCTTTTGCCTGCACTTCGACTACATTCTTGACTTCGTACTGTACCTCGCTATTCTCATATTTCTGACCCCGGCATGTCCCTGACTATGCTCTGCTTCCTGTGCCCTGGTTGTCTCACTTTAAGACCTGGCAGTATCCCGAGTAGTCGAGGGCTCCTCCCAAAGTGAAAATTGTCTGTTCTAGGCAGAAGTGTGAGCCGTGGCCGGAATCTTGGCCCTTGTTCTAGGTTTGGGAAACCGTGTATGACATATACATGCAACTTGTAGCAGACTTCTTAAAGAAGACAAAAGTTATTTTCTGTTGTTTTCTCTGGGGAAAATAATTTCAGCATTTTGCTACACGTCACTTGTGGGCAGCTGGCCATTCATTTGGAAAATTATGATACGGTTATGTGTTTTATGGGCTAAGTAAAAGTGTAGTTTCGTAACAATGATTTGCAATACCCTCTTTGTGCCTGCCAATTTATGTTTACACAGAGGCTTTATTTTAGTAACAGGGCAGCATTCTAAATACAATATTACCGTATATACTCGAGTATAAGCCGACCCGAGTATAAGCCGAGGTACCTAAATTTACCTACAAAAACTGGGAAAACTTATTGACTCGAGTATAAGCCTAGGGGGAGAAATGCAGCAGCTACAGGTAAGTTTCCCAAATTTTCCTAAATAACAGATAGCTAGAATCGCAGCTGCCATAGAGCAGGACAGGACTGCAGCTTACAATGGGGATCTGTGCAGCAACTGGGACAGAATGCTCTGTTATACAGATAGCTAAGGGGGGGAAGTGCAGGCAATCATTTCAGCAGATGTGCTCTGCTGTACTATGACTTATGTGAGATGGGAAAATAATGCTGCCAGGGATCAGTGCTGCAGGATGGCAGAGCAGAGTGGGAGTTGTAGTTCACATCATAGACCGGGCACTCCACTCATCTCTCAAGCATTCGCTACCTCACATTCACTGTTAGTGCAAGTTGCTATCCCTGTACTTTCTCTGATAAGACAGGGAGTTCACCACATGGATACTGGCAGAGCAGTGAGAGAGAGCAGGAAGGGCCCTGCCAGCTCCAGAATACGTTTGATTTACAACAGCAGCAGCCCTTATTGCTGACAGGTCAGCTAGTGAGAGAGGAGGAAAGCTTCCTCCCCTGCACATGAATGCGATTGCCCGTGGCGTGCAAATTAGACTACGATCTGCTTGTTTGGTGACCTGTATAAACCCCTCACAGTTTTTAAATACCTTGGCTAGATTATTTCAGGCACAGGATAGAATTTTAAAATTATCATATAGTGGAACCTACTTTTTCGTTTTCCCAGGGACCGCAAAAAATCCAGGAAGGAAATCACATCCAGGAGAACAAACTATATGGTTATGTAAAAGGGGGGGGGGCTTCTCTTATTTACATCAGAGTTCTCTTGGTTTCCTGCATATATTTAGCTTAAGCACTATCAATGTATGGAGCCTGCCGGCTCCGGAAAACGTTGATTTACAACAGCAGCCCTTATTGCTGACAGGGCAGCTAGTGAGAGAGGAGGAAAGCTCCCTCCCCTGCACATAAATGGGATCGCCCGTGCCTCTGAGCCTGCATTCACGCACACGCACGTAGGGAAGAATGTGGGAGGGGACACAGGCAGGGACAGTCAGCCATCTCTCTCCTTCAGTATCCATTGACGTGGGGACTAGGGAGGGGGGACGTGATGAGGCCAGGTAAATAATCGTGCTTACTTCTGCGCATTTGCTTTAGCGATCACTTGTCTGCTGCTTGTACTGACTCGAGTATAAGCCGAGGTAAACTTTTTCAGCACATTTTGGGTGCTGAAAAACTCGGCTTATACTCGAGTATATACGGTAATGGCCCTTTCTCACAGTCTCATTCTTTGTTATTGGTACAGGCCTAGGGTTGCAAAGGTTCAGACTGGATCAAGCTTCTTCATATCCTTGGGCCCCATTTAAATTGATGATAAAATGCATCTCCTTATTCAGTTCCAGTTTTCTCCATTGACTTTAATCATATTTTACTTGACTTTACTCATCCAATTGAATTTGACCCTTTATTGTCAAAGGCAGTGATCCCCAACCAGTAGCTCATGAGTAACATGTTGCTCACCAGCCCCTTGGATGTTGCTCCCAGTGGCCTCAAAGCAGGAGCTTATTTTTGAATTCCAGCCTTGGAGGCAAGTTTTGGTTGTATAAAAAACAGTTGTACTGCCAAACAAAGCCTCCTGTATCAGTCCATATATAGGCTACCAAACAGCCAATCATAGCCCTTTTTTTGGCATCCCCATGAACTTTTTCTTGCTTGTGTTGCTCTCCAAGTCTTACATTTAAATGTGGCTCACTAGTAAAAAAAAGTTTGGGGACCCCTGGTCTAAGGGATCCCATTACACTTGAGCAGTGATCCCCAACCAGTAGCTCGTGAGCAACATGTTGCTCCCTAACCCCTTGGATGTTGCTCCCAGTGGCCTCAGAGCAGGTGTTTATTTTTGAATTCTAGACTTGGAGGCAAGTTTTGGTTGTATAAAAACCAGATGTACTGCCAAACAGAGCCTCAATGTATATTGAAGAGCCACATAGGGTCTATCAAATGGCCAATCACAGCACTTATTTGGCAACCCAAGAACATTTTCGTACTAGTGTTGCTCCACCAACTCCCTTTACCTCTGAATGTTGCTCATGGGTTCAAAAGGTTGGGGATCCCTGCACTTGAGTATTGTTAAGAAACATATTTATGCAGTTTTGACACTATAATAACTTCTTTTTTGTAATGTAAGTCTTTTTCACATACCTGTCCAGGAGAAATCCAGGAAGAAAAGAAACAGAGCACATACGTACTTCACTTTATATACTTTAGAACAGTGCACCCATTGGGCAGTTCCTGAACTGGCAGGCATATGAATAAAGGGCAGTTTTTTAGTTCCCTATATAGTAATTACTATATAAATTACTACTATATTACAAAATATTTTTATTATGATGCGCCCATCGGAATTATATATATATATATATATATATATATATATATATATATATATATATATATATATATATATATATATATATATATATATATATATATATATATATATATATATATATATATATATATATACACATCTTAAACTATGTATTTGATTTTTGATGCTCCTTTAATTCACATTGCAGTAGTGACAATAAAATAAACATGTTAATGCTGTTTTAGGATCCGAGGCTCAAAGATCACAGAACGGTGCTCCTCGGCCACCCTCAGGTATCAGCGAGGAATATGACGATGTTGATTTTGGTTACTAGAAAACTGCCCTAAGGAAGAAAAAGGGTTCAACGTGATCTGGGAATTTGCTGGTCAGAGTTACTTGGAGGCTCAGCACAAAGCTACTTCCATTTGCTTGCATTCAACTTAATATTCAAACGCAAAGAGACTGTTACTTTAATATAATACATTATATTTCGTAATCTCTGTCAGCAGTTATTGTTTGCTCTCCATTTTGTCTTTGATTTCTTGATATGAATTTGCATTTCTAATACATCAGATAAACTACTTCTGGCACATGGTATGTTGTTGCTCTAATTAAAAGCTGTGCAATGATGCAAATGTTCTGCTGATTTACAGTTAATATTCCATGAAAGAAAAACAAATAATGGAATGGCTACTATATAAACGGGACCTGTTATTCAGACTGCACAGGATCGGCAGTCTTCCAGAAGATGGTTCTTTTCTGTAATTTGGATCTTCATACAGTCGGCTCCTTCATAAAAACTTTGACGTCTGCGTCGGAAATTTAAAATTCGTGAATTTATTCACCGGAGGCGAAACAGCGAATTTGCATCTGGCGAATAAATTCACCCATCACTAATGAACAGTTTGCTATCTTCTTGGTGCCAGGGTTCGGCAGGCGGTTGGTCAGGTAGACAAATAATTGGGTCAGGCTGGAAATGACCCAACTGTCTTAATACATATTGGTACTAAGCTTGGGCGAATTTGACCCATTTTGATTCTCCGCCGGTGAAATGTTGTCGATGCCCATTATAGTCTATGGGCGTCAAAAAATTTTTTGACTCATCTTTTTTTTTTGATTTTTTCGTAATGCCGTACAAGTCTATGGGAGTCATTTCCACGGCGAAACAAAGAGATAAAATTTGCCCACCCCTAGTACTAATGACAAAATTAATTGTACAGTAAAACCCCCCATTTTAAGTTTTTCAGGGGACCCGGAAAAATTATGTAAAATCCAGGAAAATGTAAACTCAGGTGTGGTAGAGTGAAAAGGTGGAAAATGGTCACTCTAGCTTTTATTTTCTCCCCAGGTACTGAGATAGGCTCCAGTAAAGGAGTTTTTAATTGATTTCCCTTCCTCTTCTATATCTTTCCAGCTTTCAAATCTATTGTTCTGTGAGCTTACAGTGATATTATTATTATTATTGTTCCTTTTTCCCCTTATCTTTTTATTCAGGCTTCTCTTATTCATATTCCAGCCTCTCATTCAAAACGCTGCCTGGTTGCTAAGGTCAGACCAATTCCAATTTCCAAATTGGAGAGCTGCCAAGCAAATAGCTAAATAACTGGAAAAAAAGAAACAGAAAATAAAAAATCAACACCAATTGCAAATTGTCTCAGAATATCAATGTCTACATTCACTTTTATTATGAACTACACTGAACTACGTCAGTGTAGTTCTACCCTTAAGGTGAACAACCCCTGTAAATGTAAAACCTTTGAACAAAAACAAAGTATTCAATGCAATTTTGAATATATGGGATTAGTTCTCTAGAAACCCATTACCTGGAAAACAACTTGTAAGTGTATCACACAGATCTAAGGCAGTGATATGGCACTAATAGAGACAGACTTATTCTCAGTTCCCTTTCTGTGTCTTTATTTTATCTGGTTATAATGATCACACCCTTTCAAGCTCAAAACCACAGCAACTTATCTGTAACCGACCATGTGCTTGAATACAGGAAGCTCTATCTCTTACATGAAGATAAAGATCTTGGTTTTACAAATAACTGACAGTAGGTAATGTAATGTGACAGGGATTACTGAATTTAATTTAACCCTTACTGGGAAAAAACCCACACACCCCTACCCTACATAGACCCCCCTCCCTCCTCCCCCACTTTCAGTAAGGGTTGAATTCTCCTTTAAGGACCAACTCACTATAAACTGTATATATAGAATATAAATGTCACAATGCAAGGCTGATTAGGAATTGATTCTAATTCTCTTTACATGGCAGCTCAAAAATCAGTGCATTCTGAATCAAAATAATAATAACCTTGTAGCAGCATTTTCTATGACAATTTAATTTCATACTCTACTTGATGATTTTCCACGACCCATACCATGATCCTGTAGAAGTCCATGGCAGAGCTACAAAGACTTTACCAGTTACCTGTAATACACCTCGGTTTAACAATCTAGTCAGATTCATTATATGATATTCATTAGGAACAGTTCAATAAACTAATGGCCATTGGGTACAGTCATTGGACACAGGGTCCATGCCCTCATTACTGAAATGAAAAAAAAAACTAATATTTTATCTACAACAATATTAAATTTAGAGTATACAAGAGACACTGCAAGACAAATAGATAATCATCATCATCATCATCAATCAGGATCCAAAAATAAAGCAAATCCTGTTGAACAGGAATGGGTTATATAACTCCACTTTTTATATATGTTCAAACACACATAGCCTAGATGCTTTGTTCAAATCAATAAATGTTACACATGAACTTAAATATGCAAACATTAAACAATATCCCTTTCGCGGAAGTATTGTGATTTGTTGGCTTGGAAATTATTCACACATTTGTTTTTGGAAGTTATTATTTTTTGAACTAAGGTTTTATTCAAGTTTAACTAGCACAAAACTGAACAAATATCAAAAGAGAGAACATGTGGACGCGGCTTTACTAGTTTTCAAACAGGTATTTTGTATCTTTAAAAATCCTGAATTGCCACCACTGCTCTATTGGAGCTACATTACAAGTTTAATGCTTTGTTCTCCTTTAATTTTTCAGATAGGCATTCGAATTTGCCTATAAAATCCCCATCTCTGAGCTCATTCGCTGCCTGTTGTCGATCAAGTCATCTTATTCCTGCGTACTCTAAATCCTAATAAAATACCTTCAGAAATATGTCCTTTAGTGCATACAGAAGTAATTAAAATAATATTTTTTAAATGTAACCAGGACAGAATGATTGATGGAGGATTAGATAATTTTATCAAGAAATGTTATTTCTTGATGTTCATAATAGCAATATACTGTGCTTTATGGTCATTTGTTTAGGCTTTAGTAGAATAATAAAGCATTTAGCCACTTTGTATTTGCCTTTGGTGCTGAGATATGTTGGGATAAAAGAGACCCAGACACTAAAGAACAGCAGCATGCTGAAAGTAATATGCCGAGCCTCGTTATACCTGTTTGGTAAATTTCATGCCATAAAGGCTACTATAAAACTAAAAAATGCTAATGCAGCAATGTAAGTGACTGCTACATAGAAAGCACAAATAGAGCCTTCATTACACTGCAAAATAATTGTTTGTCGTGGTGTCAAGTTCCACAAATGGTGTAGCACATATCAGCCAAATGCTGCAAAACAGAACTTTACCTAATGAACAAAGTAGTACAAGAGAAATAGAAGTCCTAGATCTCACACATTTCCTTAAACTGGTCCCAGGTTGTGTAGCATTAAATGCAATAACAACAGTCACTGTTTTTCCAAGTAGAGAAGAAATGGCAAACAGTATACAAGAACAAAAATGCAGCTTGTCTTAGGATACAGGTCATGGACACAGGTTGACCAATAAACAAGAAAGAGCAGCAGAAGGACAAGAAGAGAGAAACAAGAAGGATGTAGCTGAGGTTCAGATTATTGGCGTTTTTAAAATATTACTATTCCTGTTCTTTACAAAAATCCACAGGAATGCACAGGTGCATACAGAGAAGAGAAGGGCAGCAGTTGCTAATACTATTCCCAAGCAATTCCAGTATGAGAGGAAGTCTACAGATTTTCTTAGACACATATCCTTGCTTCGATTTGGCCAGTGATCTTCTGGGCATTGGAGACAATTTTCTGCGTCTTGGAATAAATAGTACATGAAATGTAACTACAGGCAAGGACATGTATCTATCATTAGCATGCATTATTGCAGAGAAGAGATTATGTTTTGCACACACAGAATGATTAAAGCCCTTTCAGTGTTGGAGGTAGATACCTGGTGGTCAGGATAATATTCTGTATAATAACATCTAACTTTTTGCTGAATCTCTCGCACCAGGATGGATAGAAGTGTTGAAAAATAAACCTGCAGACAGTATCATTTATGGGTTCACTAATCTCTTGCTGAATTGCAACATGCTTTCATCTGTTTTCAGGGTATTTATGTTACGGGAAAACATGTTTTTTTCAAAACGTATCAGTTGATAGGATTGGTCTAGCATAAATCTGCACTGAAACCTGTTTTTCAAAAGAGCAATCTTTTTTTTATATATCTAATTTTGAAATCTGATATGGGGCTGGACATATTGTCCTTTTCCCAGATGCCTCCAGTCATGTCACTTGTGCTCTGATAAACTTCAGTCACTCTTTACTGCTACACTGCAAGTTGGAGTGATATCACCCCTACCCATACACTATAAGGTGAACAGGAGGGCCAGATCCACAGAGTCACAAATTTTTCAACAAAACTGGATAGATTAACTCATTACTACTTCAGAGCAATGACATGTCCACCCAGCTACATTTGTGTTGACATAATTGTTGATTATGCAATAGTGCATGCCCATGGTAGTTTTTGTCACAGCTTGTAGTAGAACCCTTGCCGTTTGATGGCTTATGTCCAATTATTATTACAGAAAATAGCCGATTGGTGATGATATAGGCTTGATGCAGGTGAAGGTCCCACAAGGTGTTTGCCTGGTTGCCTGGTCTAACTTGCTTGTTCGGCTACATACAGTAGGAGTACTTAGGAGTCAAGTGACTGGCATCTCGGGTAGCCCAGGAAGGTACATGAGTAAGTTTATATTTGTTTGTACTTTATTATGATATGCTATACAATGGATAACACTTTGGGGGTTATTTATTAAAAATGCAAAAAGCTCAAATAATTCTAG
This sequence comes from Xenopus petersii, assembly GCA_038501925.1. NCBI lineage: Eukaryota > Metazoa > Chordata > Amphibia > Anura > Pipidae > Xenopus > Xenopus petersii. The sequence continues at coordinate 11,124,573 of CM076687.1, read as the reverse complement.
TTTGTTTTTACTATAAAATTTGATTATCCTATACTGTCTTGAGAGAGGCAAAAATTGTCACTTTGAGAAAATTTATTAACATTGCAAATGAATAGCAAACTATTTTTGTGTCAGTGACCAATATTACATCTAGTGGAGGTCATGGCAAAAAATCAGGTGCATATTTTTGAATTCCTAGTTTGGAGGCAAGTTTTGGTTGCATATAAAACAGGTGTACTGCTAAACAGAGCCTCCTGTAGGCTGCCAGTCCATAGAGGAGCTACCAATAGCCACTCATAGTCCATATTTAGCACCTCCAGGAACTTTTTGCATGCTGATGTTGCTCTCCAACTTTGTTTACATTTGAATGTTGCTTATGAGTGAAAAAAGGTTGAGGACATCTTAGACCCCTGTTCTAAGAAGTTAGAATTGTCTTGACCCTACTACCCTGCTTCTGACTTGTACTTTCCCAGCAACAGTGAAACAGGGGTTTCTGCAGCTTTTCTACTGGTTTTGTCCCCTTTAGAATAATTATTACTGAGCATTGCATGTTAAGGTTGTGGTACTGGGATAAGCCTTGCAGTGGCCACTGGCTTACTTGAAGCTGTCCTGGCTAAAGAATTCAAGTTTGGGGCAAGACTTAGGGGCCCATTCACTGAGTTCAAAGTATTTTTTTGGCTACTTCGACCATCGAATTGGCTACTTTGACTAAGACTTTGAATCGAATGATTCGAACTAAAAATCGTTTGACTATTCGACCATTCGATAGTCGAAGTACGGTCTTTTTAAGAAAAAACTTCGACCCCCTAGTTCACCACCTAAAAGCTACCGAAGTCAATGTTAGCCTATGGGGAAGGTCCCCATAAGCTTTCCAAGTTTTTTCTGAATGAAGGATAATCCTTTGATCGATGGATTAAAATCGTTCGATTCGAAGGATTTAATCGTTCGAGCGAACGATTATTCCTTTGATCTTTCGATCAAACTAATTGCGCAAAATCCTTCGATATTCAAAGTCGAAGGATTTTAATTCGCCAGTCGAATATCGAGGGTTAATTTACCCTCGATATTCGACCCTTAATACATCTGCCCCTAATATAATGTTTTATTGCCAAATATATACTGCAGCAACTGACAAAACATCCAATGGAAGAAAATGTATGCATCTGCTAGATGACAGTTTCATGGAAAAATTATTGAAGTCCCAAACCCAAAACCAATTACAATGGATATTATTAGAACACCTTGGTAACAACACTGGATCATTATCATAATTAATGTATGTTGCAAAAAAAAAAAAAAATGTGCACAGTGTCATCAAAAGCTCCAAACTTCAGGGAGGAGAACTTTAACACGTAATATCGTAATATTTGGGCATATTTAATAAAACCATTGGAAAACTAAAACTAATTATTGAGACCTATAACCTAGTAAATCATTATGTTTACTAAAATGTCCAAAATATGACATAAAGATTTGTTTTGTGGTGTGTGAGTTTTGTCCTATAAATAATAACATATTGATAAGTAACATTCAAATTACTTGTAGATTATATACATTTTTAATTTATAAATTTGTAGATTAAATAAATTATGTTAACTATCATATTTACTATTGTTTATTTATTAATTAATTGTAACTTTTAGCAGGACCATTTTGCCTTCAGCTAGATAATTCATGTTTCTGTAATGGATATCAGAAAAACCCCTCACCAGTAGACACTACTGTAGATTACATGAAAAAAAATAACTGAAAACTAAACTTTCCTATACAAAATAAATAACTAATAAAATAAAATCATGTATCAGTGAATGAAAGTGGTCCTGTTAAACTCCTGGAAAACGTTCTCCCTTTTTCTATTCAATTGCCAGAAATGTAATTTAATCTACTATTCTCTATATTTCATTGTCTAGTTGTCATAGTTTATTGGCTTTTTGTTTTTACTGTATTTTATATCTTTACATTTACCCTCTTGCCCTCTTAAATTGATGTCAGAAATGTAACATGATGTCAGACTCTTTTCTTTTAATTATGTTTCTTTAATTGAAAACAATTTAAAAAAATTAAAAACGTACAAGATATACATTGGTTTAAAAATGACTGTAGAATGAGGATCATCGTTATCAGTAAATAAACTAAAACTGCATTTTTGAACCTTTTTATCACATTTGTACAGAAAATATCCATTAAATTCAGAATGGAAGAGATAAACCAGACTATTGCCAGTTACTTTACTCTTTCAGACTTTCATGAGTTACAGATCTTGTTTTTTATTGCATTCCAGCTAGATACATGATATGTATTACTGCCAATTTTATAATTATTAAGATAAAGCCATCCATCAACACTCCAATGTACTTTTAAGCAGCACACTTTCTGCTTTAGAAATTATGTTTTCATCTTCCATTGTCCCCAAACTATTAGATAACCTAATAGTATGGTATCAAGTATATCTCATTCATTGGCTGTTTTATACAACTGTTTATCTCAGACACATTTGAGCAATTGAAACTTTCCTCTTAGCAGTCATGGCTTTGATTATGATTTAGCTCTTAACAATTCCATCCACTATTAAGCAATTATGAACCTCGAATTCTGCAATATGCTTGGAGTATTTCTATGGATTTTGGGGGGTTCCTTTTGTACAGTATTTACACCTACTGTTTTTACTACCAATATAGAATTCTGAGGCCCATTTGAAATCAATAATTTTACTGTGATCTAGTTCCTTTTTAGATTTTGGGTTGCTCCAATAAGTTTTATTGCTTGTCTTTCTTACAAGCTTATCTGCTATATTTAGTGATGGGCGAATTTGCTGCAAATTCCTGCGTTTTGCCGCCAGCGAATATATTTGCAAAACTGCGTGAAAATTTGCAGACTAAAATTCACTGGCATCCAAAAAATGGATGCTGGTGGCGTTTTGCTAATTTTTGGCTGTTTCACAAGTTTCACAGGAAATACGCAAACTGACACATTTGCCCATCTCTGGCTATATTTACTACTCTTTTACAATTCCCAATATTTGTAGAATCCATTATTAATTATGACAAATTCCTTTCGCTCTTCTGTATTGTGCTCACTCCAGTGTTAACATGACAAATGCTTGAACTGTGAAGTAATGAATTATTTGTCCCGTTTCGCTTTGCCGAAAAATTTAAAATTTGCAAAACAATTTTTTTTCATGCATGCATGACTTTTGGGGGTAACAGATTAAATGTTGCTTAGCTTGAAGCAAGACTCATGGCTAAATTGTTCAGACTTATTTTTCTCAAAAAAAATGCCAAGAGGCGGAGGCACGCATTTATTAAAAATATGAAAAACAAAACAGGTATAGTTTTTAGACCTATGCTGACTCTTTACAACAAGGTGGAGATGGAAAAATCTTGTTTATAAAAGTTTAGCAAAGCTTTTTGGGGTTTGTCTATTTTTCAAGTGAACCCAAATTAATCTTCCTACTGTTAAATAGCCTCCATTGTGTTTCTCAGTCAAAGAGCCAAACATAAATTTTCAGAGGAGTTTTTACTTTTAAGCTCCATCAGTATTTTAATTAGGTATCAATGGACACATTTCCCCTGTGGTGTTATAATTCCAATGAGTGTATCAGCAATAGTCTGATAAAAATGAGCCTTTAAAAACACAGAAAACCGTACAGGCAACCTGAATACCATTTCATTATCAAGGATATGTTGCTTGATGTAAGAGAAATCTTTTAGAATTGTGCATAAAGTTGGTTTTGGGTTTACTCCATGGTATCATTGTCCTATGCCAAACTTCTGCAATTTGTTTGAATGATTATTGTATGACACGTTAGACCTTAGATTTTGCCCCATATCACTCTGTTTAGACTCTTTATTACAAATATGTAATATTTTTTGTTTGTTGGCATACACCAACCACATTGAGCTCCCTTGTCTTTGTGCTTATACAATTTATAGTTTGGGTTTCACCTTTTTGTTAAATTAGGCTCTTTTATGACATTACTTATGAAATAACTACTCATTACCTTATGCGGCATAGTAAAACTGTATGAATAACAAAGGTGAAGGAAAGTAATTTTATAGTTGGGGGTGCCAAACGTTAGGCACACCCAAGTCATTGTATTTACTTACCTGACACCCCCAGATGATGCTCCCATCAACAGAAAACTACACCGGCCCGGGGTTATTCCAGCGAGCACCACAGAGGGATCCTCTTCCTGCTTCTTCTTTCAGCATGCACAGTAGAGTGAAAAGCTGAACGTTAACCAAAAAGCCGGCTATTTAGTTCCAGTGCGGATGCATCTGCCCCGGGAAATTTGAAGAGTGAAGAAGCAAGAAGAGGATCACTCCGTAGTACTTTCTGGAAGAGCCCAGGGCCGGTGCAGTTTTCTGCTAATAGTAGCACTGGCCCAGACTGTCAGGTAAGTTAATATAACTATAAAATGATTTTCCTTGTCCTTTAATAGTTAGGGGCAGATGTATCAAGGGTCGAATATCGAGGGTTAATTAACCCTCGATATTCGACTAGGAATCTAAATTCTTCGACTTCGAATATCGAAGTCGAAGGATTTAGCGCAGAAAATTTGATTATCCCTTCGATCGAACGATTAAATCCTTCGAATCGAACGATTCGAAGGATTTTAATCCAACGATCGAAGGAATATCCTTCGATCAAAAAAACTTAGGCAAGCCTATGGGGACCTTCCCCATAGGCTAACATTGACTTCGGTAGCTTTTATCTGCCGAACTAGTGGGTCGAAGTTTTTTTTAAAGAGACAGTACTTCGACTATCGAATGGTCGAATAGTCTAACGATTTTTAGTTCGAATCCTTCGATTCGAAGTCGTAGTCAAAGGTCGAAGTAGCCCATTCGATGGTCGAAGTAGCCCATTCGATGGTCGAAGTAAAAAACTTCGAAATTCAAAGTTTTTTTACTTCGAATCCTTCACTCGAATTTAGTGAATCGGCCCCTTAATGTGCACAAAATCATAAGTAGGTAGCAGTGTTCTTTCTAATGGAAATATCAAAATACAGGGATCCAGTAACTGTACAAGGAGCTACCCTACTCTACTGAATAACAAGATAGATGAGTAAAAAAAACCAAGTCTGAACACATTCCCTGATATTACACTATTAACATTTTGTTGAAAGGTAAGATTATCCAGTCCATTCTCTGACTCATTATCAACGCCAACAGTCCATAACATACTATGGCTTCCAATCAACCACAAGTGTCAGACTATAGTACTATACTAGTCAACTGACAACTACACGACCATACTCATTATGGCATTAGGTAGAGGACTTGCACCCATCGGCACTCACTAGTTCGCACATTTGTAGTGTAGGTGCAACACTGAACTCCATTCTAGGAGTACAAAGAGCTGCATTTCAAGGTGCAACCTGTTGGGTAAGGTGCTTGCCTAACGTTTCATAAATGGGCCCTTTGATGTTACATGTGAAAGTAAAATATACCATATACTGTACATGAAAAGGACACAAAATAAGTAATTATTAGTTTCATTATTAATATGTTTTAGTCATGTGATTATTTTGTAGATTTAAACTTAACACAGAATGATACAGACCAATCAGACCACAGTAAAGGAATTTATTTTTCTGGCCTTTTCCAGCTTCCACAAATTCCAGATCTTTCTCTTTGTTGTCATCTATCTGGCATATATTGCATGCCTCAGTGGGAATGTTTCTATTATTATTTTGATCAGGGTAAAACCTTCACTTCAAACTCCAATGTATTATTTTATCAGTACACTGTCTACATTAGAAATCTTTTTTGTCTCTGCGATCATTCCAAAGCTGCTAGCTAATCTTATTGAGGCCGACAATACCATCTCTTTTGCTGGATGCTTTACACAGTTGTTTGTCTCTGATAGCTTGGGGGCTACAGAATGTTTTCTTTTAGCAGTTATGGCCTTTGATCGAGACTTAGCTATCAACAACCCTTTGCATTACAAAGTCATCATGACTCAAAATATCTGTTTTGGACTCGCTGCACTCCCATGGGCTCTTGGCTTTATTACTGTGTTAATTCCTACAATTTACACCGCAAGTTTGAAATTCTGTGGCCCTAATGAAATCAACCATTTTTATTGTTATTTAGCTCCGATGCAAAATTTGATTTGCTCCAATCAATTCACCAGCAAACTTATTACAAACTCGGCTGCTATTTTTGCCACTTTTTTCCCGTTCATCCTAATCTTGGGATTCTACATCCATATCATTTTTGCCATCTTAAAAATGAAAGGTGCAAAAAGTAAACAGAAAGCCTTTTCCACCTGTTCTGCACATCTCATTGTAGTTTGTCTCATTTACTTTGCAGCATTTGTTGTCTATCTCGGCCCAAAGAATGGGCACTATGGAAAGTTCTTTGCACTTCTGTACACTGTGGTCACTCCTGTTCTGAATCCGTTCATTTATACTTTTAGAAACAAAGATGTTAAAGCAGCAGTTTGGAAACTTTCTGAAGTTCATATGGGATTCTGAAGAAACATAAAATACAGAGTTCTGTCCTCACTACATGTTACCCTGGGGTTGTGTGTAGCTTGATGTGTAGGGATGGGCACATTTTTTCTCATTGTTTCTCTGAAAAAATGATGCCCATAGACTTGTATGGAAGCGTGCGTCAAAAAAAAAAGATGCGTGTCAAAGAAATTTCACCGCGCGACACAATTATTTTGACGGCCATAGACATTAATGGGCGTCTGCGACATTTCACCAGCGGCGAATTTTTGATGAAACGGGTCAAATTCGCCCATACCTGTTGAAGTGCAGCTAAACTCCTTCCTTCATTAATTCACTGAGACAGATTGTTGAGCTTCAGTTTTATTAACAAAGGGGAGTGTAAAACTAGGTTAAAATAGATAACAGTGCTTATTTATACCTACCGATTATGCTACCACAATGCTGGATGGGGTAGGATTACTGCAGATGGTATTATCCTAGCAGTAAACAGTATAAAGATGGCAGCTAGACTGATCATTTACTGGTGTTACACATGGTCAGAGGGTAAAGGTACAGGAAGCAAAGAAAGACATTTTTAAAACAATCTACATAAACTATTAAATAAATCACTAGGTGACACACACAAACAATAAAACACTGCTGGAGGCATAACAGACAGTAACAAATTGTAAACACTAATCACAGTGTTATTAAATATATAGTGAATAAAGCTATTCTGTAAACTCTTTCTAGACTATCTTTTCTTGTGCAGGTTAGATTATCAAAGAATTATAATACTTTCAAGTGTGTATCACAGAGGCTATTGAAGAATTATGTAAACATGCTCCCATTTATTTTTAATGCTACTAATATGTTACTTATACTTACACGTACTAGTACTTGTTAATACAATTGTTGTTACCTGTAGATAAATAAAGCAATTAATAAATGAGACCTGGAAAAACAGGGATGTTGGTGTCTAATTTTAATTTATGAAATACAGTAAGGTTGAGGCATCATTTTATCATCTCTGCTCTCTTTGAACTACAAAAAAGTAGACTTGTTGTGTTTAACTGAAACAGTCACCATTAACTGGAGGAGCCTTTTATTACCATTTCTGGTCCAACAAGCTCAATATTTGCATGGTGTAAACAAAAAGATGGGGTCAATAGAAGGAAAATTTTCCAAGCTCACTGTAAACAAAGTTTAACTGTCCTGAAAGGAAGCCATTATTGGTTGCTACTGGGAACTGCATTTGTGCATGTAAGGATCTATGTTAGTGGAGTAATTCTCTTCAAACAGCTCAAACTAGAAGTGTGAGGTGTGAAGAGTGTCATGTTTACTGTATAATTAAAAGCTTGTAAGAAAATGGCCATTGGAGGTACAATACATACATGGTAAATAGAAACAAAAAATTAAGGCAAACCTGCAATTATTTGTATTTTGAAGACCTTTTTTTTAGAATTTTGCCTGCATAGTGCTTAAGGCTAAGTGACTAGGAATGGGCAAATCTGTCCCATTTTGCTTTGCCAAAGAAATTAGCAAAACGGCAAAATAATTCAAGAAACACGTTGAAGTCAATGGCCGTCAAAATTATTTAGACCCACATCAATTTTCATGGGCTCCAATTTTCTTTTGTCACAGCAGAACTTTTGCTGGCACATTTTTGCAGCAGTTCCTCAAATTTATTTGCGGGCAGTGAAACGCGGAGATTCGCCGCAAATCCATGCCTGGGGAATTTATTCACCCATCACTATAAGTGACTCCCCACTTAACATCTACACAAAGATCTCACAAATGTATATTTTATTGGGCATAGAACAAAAAAGGGCATCTAAGTATCTATTTAAGTCTCCGGTCAAAGTAAAATGTTGCATTTTTAAATGATTCATGCTGTTGCACTATAACCATATACTAAATGTAGAAGGTTATTAACCAATAACTGATTATATTGCTAATTGTTAATGCCCCTATTACAGATACACATCTGTCCAAACCACATGGACCTTCCAATAACCCCACCATTTTAGAAGTCTACTGTTCAGGACTGTGTCCCTCCTAAACTGCCCCATGGGAGGTACTGTATGCATACCATATGAATCACAAGAACATGAACCTTTAAATCATTTTTTTTTTACTCATCTAAAAAAGTAAAGCCATTTTTCTAAATAAATCTTTTCTGGCAAATGGACCATGTTCTTTTCTTTTATAGGGTGTGAAATAGATTCATCAGTTTTTATTAAGGAACATTCTGTGGACTCTGGGTTACTCTGATTTATGTTACATTTAGAAGTGTCTATATTAGGGATGCACCGAATCCACTATTTTGGATTCGGCCGAACCCCCGAATCCTAAGCAAAGGATACCGAATCCGAACCCTAATTTGCATATGCAAATTAGGGGTGGGAAGGGGAAATTTTGTTTTACTTCCTTGTTTTGTGACAAAAAGTCACGCAATTTACCTCACCACCCCTAATTTGCATATGCAAATTAGGATTCGGATTCGGTTCGGCCAGGCACAAGGATTCGGCCGAATCCGAATCCTGTTGAAAAAGGCCGAATCCTGGCCGAATCCCGAACCGAATCCTGGATTCGGTGCATCCCTAGTCTATATACAAATTAAGCTGTTTACTTGAGTCAGTTCAATTAAGTAATTCCCTTGGCTCAATCTGCACATCAACATGTGTCTACTGATATTTTCACACAATGCTGGTAGTGGTAAACATAGAAATTTAGCAAATGTCTACAAAGAATAGGTGGCAAGGAGCTCAATTTGACATTGGGGTAATGGAGAACTCCCCTGCCTCAGCCTGTAGTCCCAGTAAGCACAAAATTCGTTTTCACCTGCATTGTCGTAATAAATGGATTTGAACTTTTAACCTTTTTTTTGGTTTATTGTTTTGGTATTGTTTGGTTTTGGTTCTGCAGTGCTACAGGGATAAACTAGGTACATGGTACTCATTAGTGCAGTGCCTAGAACTAGTGCAATCCGGGAACTTGGAACAATAATAACACATTTTATGTATAAATACAGTATATAAGGGGATAATTTAATAATCTCCATAATTCTCTATTTACCAGTAGGTCCTTGCAGCCAACACATATGCATCCATTCTGAGGTTTGAAAGTGGGGTTTTACTGTGAAGATGTGGCATTCTCTCCCTGAATCAGTCGTACCGGCTGATACATTAGATAATTAGATTTAAGAAGGGGTTGGATGGCATTTTTAAGTGAGAGAATACAGGGTTATGAAAGATGGCTCATAGTATAAGTTGATCTAGGGACTAGTCAAATAGCCATCTTGGATTTTTTCCCCCTCTGAGGCAAATTGGAAAGGCTTCAAGTTAGGTTTTTTGCCTTCATCTGGATCAACTAGCAGTTAGGCAGGTTAAATATAGACTTAAAAGGTTGAACTTGATGGACATGTGTCTTTTTTCAACCTAACTTACTATGTTACATACAGTCTTTATAAAACGAAATTACTCTTTATCTAGAATTAAAGGGGAACAAATGCAGGAAACACTCTTAGCAAAATAAGTGTCTCACTTTCTAACAGAATAAAGTCCTTTCACTCAGTCATGTTAATACTTACTCCAAAGTCCCCACCTAATGCTTTACCATAAATCTTCAGGTGAGTTCAGTACTTACAGACATGTAGTGCAACTATCAGCCCCTTTAGAAACTCAGATGGGGATCCCTCTGCAGGGGGGCGTTTCTCCAGTCAGGACTCCTCATAGCATCTTTATCTTTCCAGGGACAGGATCTACCTACCCTATACCAGCTTGTTCCAGTGGGGCCTTCAAGCTCTCTGGTCCCCCCCCCGATACTGCCCAAGTCCCCAATATTAAAGAATAATAATAAGCTTTCTACTTCAGAAAAGAACAGCTCTTCAGAGAAGGTGTTTTGTTATTTTAGTCTAATAGAAATGCTCAAATTGCTGCAACTACAATATGGAATCGGTGGAAAATCAAAAAAAAAAAATATTCTGATTATCGTACTAAACCTAGCACAGACAATAATATCTTTGAATTGCAAATAGGACCTCGGCCATTGACTTCTACAGGACATCAACAGGTTGAAGATGGAGTATTTTCGGATTCAGCCTCGGGTATAACAAATCTCAAAAATTTTTAGTTTTTTTTCCACTAAAAATTCAGATTTTATTGTAAAAAAAAAAACTAAATTTTTTTGAGTTTTTAGCATTCAGACTTTACGAAATAAACCCCTTAATGTGATTATCAGTCTCTAACCTTGTTGCTCCCTTCTTAAGTTCACTTTTTATTATAACATCAAGCTCAAATGCATGGAGATGTTTACTTAAGTGTTTTTATAGATATATACATATATATATATATATATATATACATATATATATATATATATATATATATATATATATATATATATATATATATATATATATATATATAATCATGGCTCTGACACCTTTGAAACCGTTGAAAATTTTTTTTTAATGATTTTGAATAAATTATATGCTAACATTGTTATATAAAATAAATGTCCATTTCCATTCAAGAGTAACACTTGATTTATTTGAGGAGAAACGTAAATGAGCATGTCCTGATTGTAACAGGCTCCTACAAGGTAATTCATTTTGTTTTTAAACAATTAAATACATTTTTCAGATGCTATTAATAGAACACCCTGAATATATAGTCAAGTATTTGGACTCTTACATGCAATATATTTGTATTAAAATTGGTGGAGAGACAGAGCCAAATGTTATATAAGCATATTTATATGAACAATCTGTCTTCCACTGTCGGAAGTGGTCGCTAAACAGTTTCTGTTTTGCAAAAGCAATATTAGTTTGTTATAGAATGTCCTATTCTTAGCAACTTTTCATTGGTCTTTATTATTTATTTTTTCATAGTTTTTTAATTATTAGCCATCTTCTTCTGACTCTTTTCAAGTGGGGGTCACTGACCACACCAGCCAAAAAAAAAGTTGTGAGGTTACAATTTTATTGTTAATTGCTATTACTTATCTTCTATTTAGACCCTCATCTATTCATTTTGCTGTTTTTTTATTTAAACCGCTACCTGGTTGCTGAGGTAAATAACACCATAGCAACCAGATAGATATTAAAATACTAAACTGGAGATCTTCTGACTAAAAAGCTAAATAACTGAAAAAACACAAAAAAGAAAAAAAAGAGCACCAATTAAAAATTGTCTCAGAATATCAATGTCTATTAAAATGTAATGTCTATACTAAAATGTAATAAAAATGTAAAATATCCCTTTAAATTCGCACAAATGTGAAAATGTATACCTGCAAAGGCATACATTTGTTGCATTGCAAATATTTTCCAGTTGCCAACTTAATTTTCTCCTAAATTTTAGATATAAGGGCATGTCAGCATTTTTTTAACTTGGAAAAACTTTTCACAGGGCTAAACACAGAAGAAATGTCTTTAAAATGCTGCTTAACAAATATATATGAGTATATGCCTTTTGTAAACAAGAAGATATGTCACAAAGTAAAACTTTTATGGTTTTATAGAAGTGTTAGCATTAAGGATAGTATTTGATTAGGTGCAAAGATGTCTATAAAGGAGTATACAGTATTAATGAGGGAGGACAATTTGTTGGAGAGCATAGAAAAAGCAGAGATTCTAAACTGTTACCTTGATTGAGGAATCCACTAATGAAGGTTTGCGTTTTAATAGCCCCTATTTTAACAATATCCTATAAGGATGGATGATGCAGGATAAAATTCAAAAGAAACTAGAACATGTAAAAGGAAACAAAAGAAGTAAAGAAGAAAGTAAAATCAAATGGTATTAAACACAAAAGAGCTTAGCTTTGGGATCGCCAAACCTCTTTACTTTACTTTATTAAGAAAGAGAGGTTTGCTTCCTTTTACCTTGAAAATGCTGTGCAGTTTTGGGCCCCTGTCTTGATAAGGATATTAATAAGCTAGAGATAGTGCAGAGCCGTATAACTATACTGGAACAGGGATGAAAGAGATCAAATATGAGGAAAGACTGTCAAGGTTGGGGTAGTGCTCTGGAGAAAAGGGGGCATGATTACTCTTTGCAAGTACATTAGAGAGCATTAAAGACAGATGGTAATCATGAGGTCATCCCTTTAGACTTGCTTGGAAAAAATGTATTTTATATTAATATTTTATGTATATGTTACATGTGGAATTGTGGTATCATTTTTGGTAAGGAAGTTCTTAGACAAAAGGCAAGAGAGCTCAGCACAGGTACATGCAAACCCAGAAGAAGTGTGAGGACCTGACAGAGCCATTGTTGTAGTAGTGGTAAGTACAGGGCCCCATGGTTGCTCCTATAGGAGATCTCTGCAACAATCTTTTTATCTTTAGAGTAGAGTGCAAAGTGCAATACCCACAGAGGATGTAACTGAACCCTCTGGCATTTAAACAACCCTTTAAGTCAGTTCAGTGCACCATTTTTAAATAAATGTTCTGTGATTAAGTGATGTACCTATTATGATATTTTGAAGGCTTTACTTAATTGTAAATAACTCACTGCCATCTTGTTTGTTGTATGATATATGTATTCAAAAATCTTATGTTCCAATACTTTTGTATAGCAACTGTACCTCTGTTTGTGTTTTTAATGCCTTGTAAAGAGCAGTTTACACTTCTTGTACAGTACCATATAATAATGGTTCATGCATTCTATATTAAACTATGTAGTGATTGATGTCAGATGGTCCTCCCTCTTAATGATACTGTGAAATCATTTCAACACTAAAATATAATATATATATTGTGTATATTGTCAATATGAGTGGTATTTATAAGAGTAGTCCTTTTGTCGTAGGTAATGAATTGCTCTTGCTCGATGACTTTGACTCTGAAGACCTATATTAACCACAGGTGTGTATGATATGAGAACATTACTGGTCCCTTGCATGGTGTGGAAAATGTGCACAAAACAAAGGAGATAATCGCTCAAGTCTTTTGTGTGTAATGTAAGTGTAAGTGAGCCCAAAAGTGTGAGTGAACAGAAAATGCCTTTAAATCTGGTCAGATTGATTCATTTAAGTGAAATGGGTTTACAACTTTTCCACCCAATGGATTCATATGAATGGAGGAGAAGGGGTATAACATGGTAAGATTTGCTCTCAATGAGATCATGAATAGCAATAAGCACACATCATGCCTTTCCCTGTGTTTTATTCTTCAAAGAGCATAATGCGGTGCATCTTATAGCCAGAAACACTACGGGGCAGGTTTACTAAGGGCCGAATTTCGAAGTTAAAAAAAGTTCGAAATTCAACCCTCAAATTGAAATGCTTTGACTTCGAATATCGAAGTCGAAGGATTTTTAGCGATCGAACGAACGATCAAATAGAAATCGTTCTATCAAACGATTTAATCGCCTATTCGATGGTCGAAGTACCCACAAATTTGCTTTGAAATTCAAACTTTTAGACATTCGAGCTTAGTAAATCTGCCCCTTAAAATCAACAAAATTTAGCATGAAAATAAAATTTGCATACAACCCATTATACAGTAGTCCTATGTCTTCTTACTTCACAATTCTAGATACCATGCATGCTGTCACAATATACTGTATAAGATGGTGATAGTCCTAGTCATATCTGCTGACTTCTCGCATTTCTTCTTGTGATATATTCTTTGCTGTTCGTTTCTGGGTGCAGTAATATTATATAACATTTTGGCAAGAAAATGCAAACAAGAAGTCCAGCACTTGAAGATAGTATAGCAAATATTTCTACTGCCACTGTCTCTTTACCCTTAGTACTGAGGTAAGCGGGTATAAATGTTACCCAAACGCTTGCAAATACCAACATACTGAATGTAATGAACTTGGTCTCATTAAATGTATCAGGGAGTTTCCTAGCCAGAAAGGCAACTGATAGACTAATAGTAGCTAACAGACCCATGTACCCCAAGACACAAGCAAATAACACTCTGGATCCTTCATTGCAATCAATCACTATTATTCCTTTTTCTGCTGCCATATTGAATTCTGCAAATGGAGCTGCCCTGGTCAACCAAATAATGCACAGAATTATCTGAACTAGTGTGCATGCAGGGACAATATAAACTGGTATTCTGAATCCTAACCATATATTAATTTTACTGTTTGGGTTTGTAGCACTAAATATTATTATGACAGTGATAGTCTTTGCTAGTATGGCAGATATGCAAAGTGAAAAAATTACGGCAAACATGACCTGGCGTATCACGCACATTAACTTGTTGGGCCTACCAATGAATGCCAAGGGACACAGGAAGCCAAACATTAGGGAGATGAGAAGTAGGTAACTGAGCTCTCTGTTATTTGCCTTTACTATGGGAGTCTCCTGTTTAACTATGAACAGACAGAAGACTGAAAATGTAAGGAGACAAAATACAATTGAAATACAAGCTAAAGAGGAACCCAGCGTCTCTTCATATGAAAGGAATTTAATGGGTTTCAGTAGACACTCTTCTTTTCTGCTGTTGGGCCATTTATCTTCTGGGCACTTGAAGCATTCACTGTTATCTAAAACAGAAATAAAATGTTATTTAGGAAATACACCTTCTTTGCTTATAGCTTTATAAACTACTATCATTATATATATATATATATATATATATATATATATATATACACATATATATATATATATATATATATATATACAGTATATGGTTCCCTACTGACAATATATGAGTGGTCCATGGAGAAAATGAACTTTCTGGATCTGAGGATCTCCTTTGCTGATAGCAAGATAAGAAAGAGGCCAAATAAAGTATAGACATGAATAATTGACTACATGCAGAAAGCTTTCATGAACTGGGAGTGATGAGCATTCCTAAGGTCAGTATCTGTTTAAAAAGTTAATTTGACCAGCAATACAATGACAATGCTAAAGCAAGGTTTTAACAAAACTCTTTAGCTAGAAGGACTCATTTACAAATTTTCTGGGGGAATGTAATAAAGATGCGAAAAGATATGCCTTTGCACGAACAAATTTTGCTTTGTGTGAATTTAATATAGCTTTTGCAAACCGGAAACTGTTTAGCGACCACTTCCAACAGTGGAAGACCATTTGCGTATTTTATAGTTTGCGCCAATGCGCAGTACATCTTTCAACACCTTTCACCAGTTTCTGCCTGTGCCCTCACTATCCACTGCAACCCTGACTGATGGGGTACCCACTGGCTCATTATACCCACTTCATCCTAGGTGGGATTACAGCTGCCTGTTCTAACTATCCTTACTAACCTCACACTTCTATCATGTGCTATTACACCAGCTATACCCTTTCACTAACTAGTTTTCCTACCTATTCCTGTTGGTGCCTCTACTGATCAGACGACTTCCTACGTGTCACTGCTTCCCATGGGCATCTACTCATTTCTTCCGGAACCTCCCCTTTTCCCTAAACTTTCCCTCAGCTCTATGAAATTACTTTTACTTGATAGCTCCCTCCAGAGGCTCCTGCACTGTAATCCCACTTAATAACTTCCTACATAACTCTGGCTCAATCTAGTGGTCAAAGCTAACAATCACCCCAACATAAAATTACTATTACCTAAACATTAGATTGACATCCCTTTTCACCCCCTTACATGCTACAGCAAAAACCTATTTCTCATAATGTGTTATTGGCCTTTGTTGGAGATAAATAACCAATATGGCAAACTGTTTACATAATTACCTTTATTCATCTATAAAAAAAATCAGAACCCTAAAAATACTTTGTGCATTTCAGATATCTAACCTGGGGTACAATACTCTAGATTGAAGGATGATCACAAAACGGGTAAATTTTCCTGTTTAGGCTGCAATAGTTGCTAGTTATTAGAGGTAATTCACACACGTTTATAAGATTCCATTGCGCAATTTTACCACCTGTAAGTCTTCACATATTGCATACCTACATATGTGGCTGTGGGTACATAGGGCAAACATGTAGAGAAGCCACGCTGGACATACAAGAGACTCCAAACAGACACCTTAGTCTCCAGGCAATTCTTCAAAATGAGACATATGCCTCACAACTCCAATGGTGTGTATTTGACCCGTCACCATGCCATAATGGTGGTGGTAGAAATAGCACTGTGTACTTGCTTAAAACATTCACATTCTTTATTCAACCATGCTAAAAATATATTGGGTGAGAAACCCGCTTAATCTCCCCTTTAAAATATGAAAACAGTTTCACTGTAATGATCTACTGTCCAGTAAATTAATTTATTATAAACACATTGGGGCTCATTTATAAACACTTGACAAATTTGCAGCGCAGCTAGAACAAGGAAAACATACATCTGGTTGCCATGGGTTACTGCCCAGGTGCAATTTTGCCCAGTGTTTATAAATGACCCTAATGGTGGTTAATAGCCACTTTAGATTAGGTCAAAAACTTTAAATTGCCACCTCACTGATGAGAAAAAAACACTATATTGGCAGGCTCAGCCTAACGTCCTTAATGTCCCAGAATGGATACGAGTAAAACTTTTATTCGTCCTTTAAATGGAAAATGATATAAAATACTGAATTTCATAAACTGACAAAGCAATAAAGTGGTATATGTCCTTTAATGTACGTGTCCAGCAATATATGTTGGAAAAACTTTTTGGAAAAAAGAGTCAATGAGCATGTGAGTGATATACAATTAAAAACTGAGAAAATTGAGATGAAGCATGAAGGTGATAGGGGGATATTGGATTGGAAGCCTTTGGGATAGAGAAGATACAAGGGGTTGAGAGGTGGTGACCTAAAAGGTGCCTCCTGCAAGCCACCTTGTGAATTTGGCTATGGACACACCGGAGCAGATATATTAAAATTCTATTTTTTTTCTATAGGAATCCGAATTTTTTTTAAAAAACTCAACATTTTCAAGATTTAAGTAGAATTTAAAAATACTCCA